>JADLZN010011467.1:255000-417847 GCA_018155175.1 Sinocyclocheilus anophthalmus
GTTAAATTTCACTAGCCACACCCCGGCCTGATTACTGCCACACCTGTCCGCAATCAAGAAATCTCTTAAATAGGAACTGCCTGACAAAGTGAAGTAGACCAAAAGCTAGACATCATGCCGAGATCTAAAGACTTCAAGAACAGATGAGAATCAAAATAGTTGACATGTATCAGTCTGGGAAGGATTATAAAGCCATTTCTAAGGCTTTGGGACTCCAGCGAACCTCGGTCAGAGCCATTATCCACAAATGGGGAAAGCTTGGAACAGTGGTGAACCTTTCCAGGAGTTGCCGGCCAACCAGAATTACTCCAAGAGTGCAACAACGACTTGTCTAGGAGGTCATAAAAGAACCCAGAACACCATCTAAAGAACTGCAGGCCTCACTTGCCTCAATGAAGGTCAGTGTTCATGATTCAACAATAAGAAAAGAGACTGGGCAAAAACGGCATCCATGGGAGAGTTCCAAGGAAAAAGCCATTGCTGACCAAAAAGAACACAAATGCTCATCTCTCATTTGCCAAAAAATATCTTGATAATCCCCAATAATTTTGGGCAAATATTCTGTGGACTGATGAGCCAAAAGTTGAACTTTTTGGAAGGTGTGTGTCCCGTTACATTTGGCGTAAAACCAACACAGCATTTCATTAAAGAGCATCATACCAACAGTCAAACATGGTGGTGGTGGTATGTGTGATGGTCTGATCTTCAGGACCGGACTCTTGCCGTTAATTGATGGAACCATGAATTCTGCCCTCTATCAGAAAATCCTGAAGGAGAATGTCCGGCCTTCAGTTTGTGACCTCAAGCTCAAGCGCTCTTGGGTTTTGGAGTGGCCAAGTCAAGAACCTTAAACGGTCCACTCATGCTCGAAAACCCTCCAATGTGGCTGAATTAAAACAATTCTGCAAAGAAAAGTGGGTCAAAATTCCTCCACAGCGATGGGAAAGAATCATTGCCAGTTATCGCAAACACTTGATCGCAGTTGTTGCTGCAAAGCGTGGCACAGCCAGTTATTAGATTTAGGGGGCAATTATTTTTTCACGTAGGGCCAGGTAGGTTTGGACAGTTTTTTTTCCCTTAATAATGAATCAACATATTTCCAAACGCCTTGTTTATTACTCAGTGGTATCTTTGTGTATTCAAATATTTTGATGTCGGTGAAGCATTTCCAAGTGTGAACAACGTGCAAAACAAGTAAAAAACATAGACGGGTGGCGGAAAAACATGGATTTCACAGCACTGCAATGCTATAGAAGTAAGTGGGAAGGTGGCAAATAGAGTATGTACAGTGTACATACAAAGAAAACCAGATATGTATCGCATGGTAAAAGACAATTGTTGTTGGTGTGCTCACTGAAATATGAATATGATAAATATTATATATTAATATGGAGTGGGCCAGATTTTTTTTTTTTAGTTTCCTTTAAATATGTACATTCATCGTTCAGTTACCAAATTGATTTATTTGTTTTAGGTTTTGTGAACAATATTAAGCTTATTTTTGCTAAATGTAACAAAATATTTGTAATATTAATAATTATAACCTCTGTTACAGAGCTTATCTTGTATTACTCTTCATTCATTTCCCCCCCCCCGTAGGAGTCGAATACTACCGTGCTGGTGATGACACATTTCCTTCTGCATTCTTCTTCTGTCTGTCAGCGGTTCTCGTTTCCCCTGACAGCCTCCGACCATAACTGAGCACAAGCGTTCTGCCTGTTTTGTCGTAGACCACGAATGACTTCGTCTCTACAGGAGCCTGGACCCGACTGAGCAAAAGTGAGACCCAGAGGAGCCGATTCTGCGCGAGAAGAGGAAGTAATATCACTAACACTTTCAACATAAAACTTTTTTTTTTTTTAATATTAAATAAAAATTATATTTTAAATCGTTTTAACCATTCAGAAAATACTATAAAACTACTATTTTAACACTTCCGAAAACGTACTATATTCAATTTAAATATTTAATATTGTCAATAGGTTGTAGAAACAACGTTTTGTATACAATTTATATTAGTAGGGTAGATTTATTAATAAAATATTTTTTAGCCATTGTAATATTTAATATTGTCAGTATTTATGTTTTATAGCAGCTTTTGTATAAAAACATTATTTTATATTATAGAAACATAATTTGTAACATTTAATAATTTGCACTATATAATATTTCCAGCCTATTGACAATATTCAATATCATCAATAATTTTGTTTGTTGTACAAACAGTTGTATAAAAAAACACTACCTTTTATCACTACAGGACGAGGCTTTGCATTCACATTCACTGAAGTAGAATGTGTTGATACTGATGATGATGAAGAGGAAGATGATGAAGATGATGATGATGTTCCTGGCTGTACAGGTTGGACAGTCTTATTGACAACAGCAATAGTGCTTCCACTTTGAGTTTGTGTCTTAATGTCTAGATCCTCGCCTTCATAGTCATTCTCCACCTGCACAGAAGCAACAACACAGAATCAGACAGCAGTCTGGTTCAAATCAGTCTGCATTAGTCTAGCGTGCATAAGAAATTCACAGTAAGTTAGTTGTGTTGATTGACCTGTGCTTTGAGAGGCCCGGGGTTGATGGGAAGAGGTATGCTGTGTCCTCTGCCTCTAGAGTGAGTCTGAGATCTGTCCAGTGAAATCTCCTGAAATCTGTTCCCGTAAACATTATTCCTGTATGAAGAAACATCCTCTTTGCCGTTACCGTATCCGTTGTATCCGTTGAAGCCGTTGGTAATCCGGTTGAAGTAAAGGGCCCCGTTCTCATCCTCACAGAACTGGCTGACCAGCTTAGACTCCAGAGCTGCATGATGAGACCAAACACAGAGCAAGATGCAATTATATAACTTGAACTTTACATCTTTGCAGTTAGGATTATTCATTATGATCTTGCTGGTGATACAAAATTAAGCAGCACTTTTGCAGTGATTTTTCATTAAAAAAAATTTATTAGTGATTTTTCATTAAAAAAATTTATTTGGCCAGTCTTAAAGAGTGTATTATTATGAGTTAAGACTTGTTTAAATAGTGTCTCTGATTTAAGTTCAGTCTGAAAAATACAGTTAAAATTGGTAAAACTGATTCATTTTAGGGAATCTGTTCAAATTGTCCATTTCTTTTCAATGAACCGATTCAGAACTCAAACATAGGTCAAGGTCAAGTTTATTTATATAGCACCTTAAAAGCAACGAGTGCTGACAAAAATCAACTAACAAAAGCATTAAGACAATATCAAATTTGAAATCATTAAATAATACAATAAGTAATGCAAGACATCACCAAACAAAGAAACAAAACAAAAAAGTATTTTCAAGTTAAGCAAAAGCCTGAGAAAAAAAAGATATGTTTTAAGAGATGATTTAAAAGATAACGTAGGGCATGATCTGATGGATAAAGGCAAAGAGTTCCAGAGTGTAGGACCAAGAACTGAAAAAGCTCTGTTCCCTTTAGATTTTAAACGAGATTTTGGGACAATCAATAACTTCTGAGAAGACGACCTAATCGTTCTCACAGGAGAATAGAAATGGAGAAGATCTGAAAAGTAAATTGGGGCAAGACCATGAAGTGCTTTAAAAACAAAAACCTTAAAATCAACTCTGAATTTAACAGGTAACCAGTGAAGTGAAGCTAACACAGGGGTAATATGCTCCCTCTTTTTTGTCCGTCAAAAAGCGAGCAGCAGGTTTCTGTACCAATTGTAAACGTGATAGTGAAGACTGGTTAATTCCAGCATAAAGAGCGTTACAGTAATCCAGCCTGGTTGAAATGAATGCATTAATAACAACCTCTAAATCATTAAAACTGAGAAAACTTTTCAGCTTGCGAAGCCCCTTAAGCTGCAAAAAACTGGCTCTGACTACAGAGTTAATTTGTTTGTCAAATTTCAATTCAGGATCAAAAATAACTTCCAGATTTTTAACCTTTTCATGGATGTTTTCTTCAAAAGGGCCCAGAGTAGGTCTTAAATTATGTAAATGGTGAGAAGGGCCAAACAATATAACTTCAGTCTTTTTTTGATTCAACTGTAGGAAATAATTTTCCATCCAATTCTTGATGTCCTCTCAACAAGCCAGCAAGGAGGACACTGAATCAGAACCGGATTTTAGAGGAAAATAAAGCTGAGTGTCATCTGCGTAAATGTGGTATGAAACTTTATGAGATTCAAATATAAAACGAAGAGGGAGCAAATACAGGGAGAATAAAATTGGACCCAAAATAGAGCCCTGGGGTACTCCACAAGTGATGGGATCTGAGCTTGATGAAAATTCACCAATTTCCACAGAAAAACTCATGTTTGTGATATATGATGCAAACCAATCTAATGCAGTATCACAAATGGCAACCTAAAGATTTAATCTTTTTAACAGGATGATCTACTGTATCGAAAGCAGTGCACAGATCCAATAATATAAGAATAGATCTGTTACCAGTGTCTGCAGATAACAAGAGATCATTTACTACTCTTAAAAGAGCAGACTTGGTACTGTGTTTTGCTCTAAAGCCAGACTGAAAAGGATTCAGAATATTGTTAGAATTTACTGTAGGTAGAGGGAAATTTGGTTGAATACAACCTTTTCCAAAACTTTGTGCAGAAATGGCAGTTTTGAAATAGGCCTATAATTATTTAATTCAGTGGGATCAAGATTTGTTTTTTTGAGTAAAGGCTGGACCACAGCATGTTTAAGACAGGAAGGGACAGTGCCTGTCTGTACAGAACCATTAATAATAGAGAGTAAGCTAGGCAAAACAGAGGGCAGAACATCCTTCAGCAGCTTTGTAGGAACAACATCACAAGAACAAGTACAACAACATACTCATGACAGTCCTTTGGGTGGCATGTTTTCCTTTTATTATATCTAATATATATATATATATGTATATATATATGTATTGTTAAATGGGTTTATGAGCACAAAAATCGTTAAATACAGAAACGGTTTTTTTTAAAACTAGATAGCGTTTTAAAATAACTTTTGCTGTATTTTTAACTTTTGCATTAAACAGTTTCAAAATAATTGGTGACAAGGCTGTTTATAAAAAAAATATATTTTTTTAATATCTTGTATTTATATTTTTCAGTATATATTATATTATATTATATGCAAATAAATTTTTGCTATTTTGTATGCCCTTATTTTATTAATAAAAATATGTTTTTACATTTTTTTTGGCCTAGTGACATATGCAATATTGTTACTACATTTACATGTCTGAATGTAGAAATATATTTTTCTATATTATATTTAATATTTATACTTTTATTATTTATATGAAAAAGGATTTTATAGATCAAATGACTATTTTCTTCTATTTTTCACCCTGTTGGACAGTATTTATTGTCAAGCATTTGCTTTTTGACAACTGTATTAAAGCATGTTATATTAGATATTGTAGGTATATCATATAACAATAATAATTTATTATATTGCCCAGGCCTATATGCAAACATAAATAAATAAACAAACAAACATCTCTGTGTGTATATAGGTTCATTTTCTTCCATGCTCACCTGGCAGTGTGTTGTAGTCATCAATGAGGAACATATGTTCACTGTCAGGGTCAGAAGCGATGAGGTTGAGCTCCCTCAGGAACTCAGCCTGTGTTGGGTCAGAGCTGTTCACGATTCCCAGCGCATACATCTCAATGTTCGCCACTTGAGCCTCGCGTACTGCCATATCCAGCTTAACAGGTTCTCTCTTATCCGTCTGTCCATCTGTAATGACAATGGCTACTTTTCTGACCCCGTTCCTGGTGCTGTAAAAGGCTTCTTGTGTGGCTTTGCGGATGGCAGTGCCAGTGTAGGTGCCCTCTCCCATGTAAGGCATGTTCCTGATCGCCTTCTTGACATCCTGCTTGGTCATATACCTGGCCAGGTTAAACTCCAGATGGACGTCCAAGCTGTAAAGAACCAGACCGATTCTCGTGGCATTACGACCCACTGTGACGCGGTCCACTAAAGCTGTGACGAAGTCCTTGATGATCTCAAAGTTTTCCGGGCCCACACTTTCAGAGCTGTCGATCACAAACACCAGCTCCATGGGCCTTTCCTTGCACTTAATACCACATCCTAGAAATATATGCAGTTATATCATGACACACCTGTTTTACTCATTATCAAATCATTTGTTTTGTCATATTTAAAGCGTACAACTCACCACAAATCTCCTTAATCAGCTTGATTATGTCTTCTCTCTGAAACATAATAAAAAAATGACAGAATTTGCTAATATTTACAGTGCATACGTTTGCACAGTTTTCCTAAAATTAACACATTAATCATCTTGATTATGTCTTGTCTCTGAAAAATAATTAAATCATTACTGTATTTGCAAATATTTGCAATGCATATGATTGCATAGTTTTCCTAAAATTAACTCCTTAATCAGCTTGATTGTCTTCTCTTTGATAAAACATTGAAAAATGACTGAATTTGCTAATATTTACAATGCATATGTTTGCATAGTTTTCCTAAATTAACTCATTATTATAATGCATATGGTTGCATACTAAAATGTAATCATTAATCACCTTGATCATGTCGTCTCTCTGAAAAATCATTGAAAAATGACTGAAATTACCAGTATTTGCACTGCATATGGATGCATAGATTTCCTAAAATTAACTCCCTAAACAGCTTGATTTTCTTCTCTTCAAAAAATCATTAAAACATACTAAATTGCCTAATATTTACAATGCATATAATTGCATAGCCTTTTCTGAAATTATCTCCTTAATTGGCTTGATAATGCCTTCTCTCTAAAAAAATAATTTAAAAATGACAGAACTTTAAATATTTGCAATGCATATGGTTGCACAGTTTTTCAAAAAGTAACTCAAAATACAGCTGAAAAGATGCAAATGTATTAGATCGTACCGTGAGCCCTTGTTCGCCCTTGATTCCTGCTCTTCCCTAAAGGGAGAGATTAAAACACTCATGTTGTACAATGTGATTTAGTATTCACATTTAAAACTCTGTCTGCTTTTACACAAAAGATGGTTTATAGTAAGTCAATTAACTCACAGCTAGTCCTGGAGTCCCTGGGTCACCCATGTCACCCCTCGTTCCTTTGAAGCCCCTCTCGCCCTGCAAACCACGATCGCCCTGCAGGACAGAGAGATTTACAGATGAATTAAAGGATTCATATCATACATTTTTACTAATAATTTTTCTTCCTGAAGTCGAGTTCAATTGAGTCATTTCTTGCTATTGTGCCTCTAAGACATCTATGTAAATGTCCTCTACACATGTAATATGTGATACAGAGTGTGTCTCTTATTTACAAGCTGCATGTTTGCTGCCAAGTCTTTATGTTGTTAGTATGATCTAAACCAAAGTCTCACCTTGGAGCCTGGAAGTCCCTCTCCTGATGGGCCCCTCGGCCCTGTCACTCCAGGAGCCCCCTGATCACCCTGATGGATTTAACAAACAAGTTTATTTTCTGACCTTGTCATCATGACTTGAGCACAATGCTATGGTGCATTAGAGCTGGGCGGTGTTTTGAATATTCATGATATATATCTGATATGAATCTATATATATATTGTAATATATAGATATTCAAGTAATTATAGTCCACCCCCCCCAAAATTTAACTTATGTTATCATTACCCTCGTGTTGTTCCAAACCTGTAGGACTTTCTTTGTTCTGCAGAACCTACAAGAAATTTCAACAGTTTCGGTTTCCATTGACTTCCATTATATTTTTTGACCATACAATGGAAGTCAAAGACAATAGAAACTGTTTGGTCACCAACATTCTTCAAAATATATATATATTTTTTTTGTGTTCTGTAGAAGGAAAAGAGTCATACAGGTTTGGAAGGGCATGTGAGTGAACAAATAATGACAGAATATTCATTTTTGGGTGTACTATCCTTTTAAAAACAGTGTCTTGGTCATTTTTTAAGTACATTTTCAATTGTTTGGCTGACATTATGAAAACAAAACACCTGTTTTAAAGTGTAAATACAGAAATATCCAGACTAAATATGAAGAATATATAATTTTAGTTATATCGCCCCACCCTATATTGCAGGTAGTTGAGGGTTGACCTACTTTGGGTCCCTGAATGCCTTCCCCTGGGGGTCCTTGTGGTCCTGGAGGACCTGGTCTTCCCATGTTGCCCTGAAACAGCAAGACAGCAGAATTAATATGGGAGGAACAGACAGCTTGTCTTCCTCAATCCCCACAGCAACACAGACAGACTCCCTGTGCATGCTGTTCAGAGCTCTTGTTCTGGACGTGTGGGGCGTTCAGTATCACAGTCTCATTACTGTAGTCAGAGAGATTCCCTGGATATTTATCAGATGAACATACTGATCAACTGACCATGTCCCTTCATTCCTTCACCATGTGGTCTGTCAAACCAGCAACCCCTGCTCACCGTCTCCCTGAATAAAGTGAGTTTTACCAAAAGCACCATTTAAATTTATTCCAACGGTGCAGGACTTTGAATGGTCCAGTCATATATGACTTAATACATTGAACTCATATTTCATAATACTGCACCCATCATTAGTCTGCTTTCTTTTATCACAATAACACACTTAAGTATGAATTTTAATTTCACTACTTAGAAAGTTAAGTTCTATTTGTAGAAGTTAAAATAAAATCTTTTTTTATAATTAAATTTTTTAAACTTTTTTATTATATAATATAAAAACAGTATATTTTCTCTAATATAAATGTTTTTAAACAAAACATTTTTAGGAATATTGTTTTAATTCATAATCCATTTTTACAGTTTTTTTTCTATCACTTTACATCCAGTTACATCCATTTTACTACCAAAATCATTCACCAGGAAATTACATACTTTTTAAGTGTACTCAACAACACAAAGCTCAGTAATAGTAATAGTAAAGTTCTGTGATGTTTTGTGCTACAAACTCTGAAACAGTTGGTCATGATTGATACATTTACAGAAATCAGCATGAAAGTATTAGCATTTCAAAGGATGGTTAAAAAAAATAATACACAATTAACTTCAGTCCCTCGCAGAGCAATGACCAATTTAAGCTCTTTACTTCCATTCTGTTCATTTCCATGTAGATAATTGCGTAGACTTTGTGTAAATAATCAAGCCATATTCAATGAAGCCGAAGTGCCTTAACACATTTCTGAAAGCCACAATTGACCCTCCTATATCATCATAAATACATGAAGTGGTAACTTCACCTTTGGTCCAGGAACACCAATGCCTTCAGGGCCGGGCTCACCTGGTAGTCCTGGTAAACCAGACAGACCCTGTGTAACAAACACACACGCTCAAATACCCAGCAACACACCTGATTAATGGGAATTGTGATAAAAATGACTGAAAATGTTAAGTGAAGTATGGGGTGCAGTGATGTTAGTGATGTTATATGGAAATATGGATGTAAGAAGCTGCTTACCACTGGACCAGGAAATCCTTCACCTTTAGGTCCAAATGGTCCAGGCGGTCCTGGGTTACCTCGATCACCCTAAATGTGATAAGGAAGGACTATAACTTCATATATACTGGTTAAATGTTTGGAATAATTATGATATTTTAAAATGTTTTTAAAAGGAGTCTTTGCTCACCAAGTCTGCATTTTTAAATCAAAAATACAGTAAAAACAGTAATACTGTGAAATATTATTATAACTTAAAGCATATTAAAAGAAAAGAAAGCAGCAAAAATGGGTGTTGACACTGATAATACTAAGAAACATTATTAATATTTGAGCCTTCATAATAATCAATAATAACTGAGCAGCAAATCAGCATATTAGAATGATTTCTGAAGGATCATGTGACACTGAAGACTGGAGTAATGATGCTGAAATTACAAAAAAAGTAAATACTTAAATTTTAAAATATTCAAAGAGAAATCAGTTTTTTTATATGGATCAGATAATATGCGAACTTATTATTATTATTATTATTATTGTCTGATCAAAAAAAGGTTGCCTTGGTGAGTATAAGAGACTTGTTTCAAAAACATTAAAATTATCCCAATTGTCTATATAAAATGTTTGCTGTTTCATGATTAGCATAAACAAAATGTCTCGTTATAAATACATGTTTTGAAAAAACTCTAAATTATTCTCTATATAGAGCTGCTTTATGATTAACATAGTCAAAATCTCTTATTTCAGTATTTGTTTTCACAAAACATGATAAAATCTGAATTATTCCACACTTTTGATCAGCTATATACATATTGCTCAATCAAACTCCCTTATTCCTTTTACTAATTTTCTTCATTGTTCTACAGGTTAAAAAGTCCCACCCACCTTTGGACCAGGCAAACCGTAACCAGTCTCTCCAATCGGTCCAGGAGGACCAGCGGCACCCACATCACCCTGAAGACACGAGAAGATGAGCTCATACCATTACTTCTCTGTTTTATTGATGAATGTGAAATAGAAACGTTCTGATTCATAGTGTTGGCAATGGGCCATTAATACAACGACATCTCCCAGCCTGCAGGGAGTGGCACAGTTGTAGTAGCTTGGCGTTGTTACCTTTGCTCCTGCAAGAGCTCGTCCAGGTAATCCCGGCATGCCCAGCCTTCCTGGCGTACCTGGCTCTCCCTAAAAAACAACAGTGTAATGTTCCAGTGATGCAACTGCATTACTGCTCAAACTATGTGAGAAACCACAGGCATTTATTGCACTGCTACTTCAAACAATGAGCGGTTTTGTAAGCTTGGAGTAAAAAAAAAAAATCACATTTCATGTTTTTGTTTTATTTTAAACATTATTATATTTAGTTATTTTAGTTATTCTTTATCGTTTTCATCCTCGACCCAAAAAAAAAAAAAAAAAAAAAATATAAGAGCACAACAGTAAGGTTCTGAAAATAGAAACCTCATTCCTTTATTTCCTGTACTCTTTCATAGTTGCAGACATTTAAATATTTTGCAGTAAACATACACTACCATGCAAAAGTGTTAGGTTTTTGTAAAAGGATCAAAATTAAAGTTAAAACAGTAATATTGTGAAATACTATTACAATAAAAAAAACGATTTTTGTGGAAACTGTGATACTTTTGATGAATCATGATGACGTCTTTGATGGAGTTCAAAAGAACAGCATTTATTTAAAATAGATTAATTTTTTTTTTTTTTTTATCAAGCCTTTATTGTAAAAAAAAATCTTAGGCTGCGTGTCCACCAAAACGTTTTTGCTGAAAACGTCAGGTGCTTGTGAATGAAATGCTTCTCTAAGCGTTTTTTTTCATTCCAATAATATGGTAGTCTGCCAGTTCCATCTGGTAAAGACATAAATACTTGGAGACAAGCAATATTAAAACTTCAGTTGTAGTACAAGCAGGGTGGTCGGTATTAGTCCTGCCCCGCCCTACTGTGATTGGTTAACATTCTTCAACTCTTGGCACCGAAGAAAAATGCCTGAGCGCTCAGCGCGAAAAAGACACTCTCGGCACGCTCCTGGCATTTAAAAAAAACATGGCGGTCCCATTGAGAACAATTGAAAAAACACACGCAGCCTTACTGACCCCAAACTTTTGAACAGTAGTGTGTACGCCGTTGTAAAATATACTGTATTTTATACTTATGCTCAGTGATTATAAATCGATAGTTTTACAGTAAGAACATTTCTGTTTCTATTAAATCATTTGCGATGCTTAATGGCATGCAAAGTTAATTATACAAGACAATCAGGCTTTTGTGCTTTTATTTATTTTTTTGTCTTTTTCTGATTTTCAATTACTTTTAATCAAAGTTCATAATGCTGCATTCTCTGACTTGGTTGCGTTTTTCACAGCATAGTCATTTAACTTGATATTTAAAACGTTTTGTAATGGAGAAAATGTTAAAATACTTCCAGAACCATTGTTGTGCTCCATTTCTTTAGTTATTCTCACCTTTGGTCCCGATGGGCCACTTATGCCAAGAGGACCTGGCAACCCTCGAATGCCACGTTGGCCTTGATCTCCCTATTAAGATCAGAACACAGAATATCAGTCAACATATGCTGTAGGATGCCTTTTTTGACATCCACCAGATGATAATCATCACAATATACTCATACAGAAAGAAAGTCTGAAGTACTGTACCTTCTCTCCTTGAGTGCCAATTCCTGGAGCCCCCTCAGGTCCCCTCAAACCTGTCACCCCAGGCTCACCCTGATGAAGAGAAACACAATGCATTTAATATCCAGAGGTGGAAAGTAAGGAATTACATTTACTCGCGTTACTGTAATTGAGTAGCTTTTTTGTGTACTTCTACTTTTTAAAGTGATTTTATAAATCTGTAATTTTACTTTTACTTAAGTATATTTTGTTTGAAGTATTGTACTTCGCTACATTTCAAAACACATTAATTACTGAGTAAAAAAAAAAATCGCTCCCTGGAAACTACTGCAGTAAATAATGGGCAGGAGAACAAACTGGCGCTAAAATCACAAGAAAGATGCAGATGGACAAGACAGGCGTTATGGTGCAGACCCAGCTGAGTCATATTCTGCTGAAGTTGAACTCGAAGGAAATGAAGTGAACCCCTGGCCATATTTAAGCTCTATTATGCAGTGTAAGCTGTGTTTGCCTAGGCCCTAGGGAGACCAAACTAGCAGCGTATAAAATCTCGACATCAACCCTTCGCAAGCATGTAGAGTTAAGGTAAATACTTGCATTGTTGCATTGGTGGTAAAAATGAAGCTTTGACAGTTTAGCAAAAGGTTTTGCACAAATTAGCCAAAAAGACAGTGGTGCAGGGTGTGCGATATATATCGTCTGTGATAATAACGTAATTGTTGTTTTAACGATGTGCGATTTGACATTATCGAGTATATCGCAAAAAAGTCAAACAAAACACTCCTACAGAGTGCCTTGAAGTCTAGTAGATTAGACTAACGTTAGTGCGCACACACATTTAGAGTGCGTTCTTTCACTGCGTGATTCAGTCTGTTAAAATGCATTCAGAATTATGACAAAATTTATATCATTTCATATAGTAAATCAATATCACACGAAGAGTGTCGTTTTTCTCCAAAAATCAGCATGATTACATATAATTTTTTTTTACAACAGTTCAATAAACAAGAAGTTAATTAAGAGACTTGCATTTTAGACACCATATTGCCTGTTTTTGCTCTATTTTGCCAACGAAAATAGTTCCAAACATAGATCACAGCACTGTTTTGCGTCTGAGCAACATGACAGTGTTTCGTTCAATTCGATTCAATTTCAAGTTCCTGAATGAATCAACCGTTTTAATTATTCGGTTCAATCGCAATGACTCACTTATTAACAGTGACTTTCTGACACCTACGGGCGTTATTTTTTTTTAATATAATTTCAAATGAGTATTCAACATTTTATGTCTCATAACATTATTTCTGCATTTGTAACTGCAGGTTAAATGCATTAATGTCCTGCATTATACAGTGTGTATTCTAAATGCCACTACAGATGAAGCTTCTGTGTTTCCTCTGCATTGCAAAGATGAATTTTGTTGATACTGATTTAATTTGCCTGGTAACAGCCCAAATGTCTTATTATTCTAAATAACTGATTCCTTTAATTTAAAAAAACTGTTTGAGATTTATAGGCCTATCCCAGGGGTTTCAAACTCAGTTCCTGGAGGGCCGCAGCCATGCAGAGTTTAGTTCCAACCCTGCTACAACACACATACCATGTAGTTTTCAAAAAAAGCCTGAAGGACTTGATTAGCTGGATCAGATGTGTTTAATGGTTATATCTAAACTGTGCAGGGCTGTGGCCCTCCAGGAACTGAGTTTGACACCCTTGGCCTATCCCATTTTTGCCTCCCTCCCACTGTTAAGTAATTTTTACTCTGAGTACATTTTAAATGAGCTATTTTTTACTTTTACTTGAGTAGATTTTTAGACTGGTACTTTTACTTGTACTTAAGTAAAATTTTTACTTGAGTAGAATATTTTCGTATTCTTTCCACCTCTGTTAATATCCACTTAACTTGCCTATTTGCCTAGAGACTTATCTAATGAGCAGAACACTCAATCTCAGTCACGTTAGATGAGCTCACACCAGTCCAGACATCAGAAAGCGGAGTTACCTTTTGTCCTGGAGCTCCATCCTCCCCAGGAAGTCCAGGTACACCAGCCAGTCCATATGCACCAGGTTCACCCTGAAGAAATAATATCAGTACTTAGTGCCATCTTCTAAAGTCTTCATCATGGTCAAAAAACTAGCTTCCATCCCAAATGTCCCATACATTTTTGAGCCTACACCACAAACCTTTGTTCCAGGTTCGCCCTGCCCTCTCTCTCCCGGGGTTCCCATCTCTCCTGGTAAACCATGTTCTCCCTAGAGAACAAAATGGAAAATAATCAAAAGCTTAAGCCAAGAACAAATTTTATGTTTCCTTTTACAGCTTGCCATTAATTATAATCTTTAGCCTTTAGCAGTACCAACCTTGGGACCGGGGAAACCCTCTCCTGGTGATCCTCTTCCTCCTGGAGGCCCTCTCGGACCCTCAACACCCTGATATTGAGAAATATTGCATTAGAAAACCCAACATATAAGATCACTAATAATAATGATAGAAATAATAAACATAGCATTGCATTTAAATTATTAAGTTTATTGCATTTAAAAAACATAGGAAAGTCTTTATCATATACAAATCAAAAAAAATTTTTGTTAGTTTTTTAGTGTTCTTTAAGAAATCTCTTATGGTCACAAAGGCTAAATTATTTGATCAAAAACACAGTAAAAAAATTTGAAATATTATTACAATTTAAAAAAAACTGTTTTCTATTTGAATATATTTTTAAAAAGTAATTTTTTTCTGTGATCAAAGCTTAGTTTCCAGCATCATTACTCCAGTCTTCAGTTTCACATGATCCTTCAGAAATCACTGAATATGCTGATTTGCTGCTTAGTTATTATCGATTAATATTATTGAAGCTCAAAGATTAATAAACGTTCTTATTATTATCAATGTCAACAACGCTTTGCTGGTTCCTTTTTTGTGGAGACCGTAATACTTTTTTTTAAAGGATTATTTTATAAAGTTCAAAAGTACAGCATTTATATGAAATCAAAATCTTTTGTAACATTACAAATGTCTTCACTGTCACTTCATCAGTGTAATTCATAAAATTTTAAGTTTTTATTATTATATTTTAACTAATTTACTTAAAGGGGTCCTATTATGCTCTTTTAACAAAGTCTTGATTTTGTTTTGGGGGGTACTAGAACAGGCTCTCATACTAGGTTGTTTGAAAACACATTATTTTTCACATATTTACATTATTACAACATCTCTCTCACCAGTCTGGCATGAACGGCTCTAATAGTTCCTGTATCAAATGAAGGTCCGCCTTCTGAAATACGAAATGTGCTGTGATTGTTAGCTGGGCCAGTGTGTGCTGTGAATGGTTAGCTGGGCCAGTGTGTGCTGTGATTGTTTAGCTGGGCCAGTGTGTGTTGTGATTGTTTAGCTGGGCCAGTGTGTGCTGTGATTGTTAGCTGGGCCAGTGTGTGCTGTGATTGGTTTAGCTGGGCCAGTGTGTGCTGTGATTGTTTTGCTGGGCCAGTGTGTGCTGTGATTTGTTATCTGGGCCAGTGTGTGCTGTGATTGGTTAGCGGGGCCATCAGTGTGTGTTGTGATTGGTTAGCTGTGGCCGGTGTGCGTGATTGGTTAGCTGGGCCAGTGTGTGCTTTGATTGGTTGGCTGGGCCAGTGTGTGCTTGATTGGTTAGCTGGGCCAGTGTGTGTGTTGTGATTGGTTAGTTGGGCCGGTGTGTGTTGTGATTGGTTAGCTGGGCCAGTGTGTGTTGTGATTGGTTAGCTGGGCCAGTGTGTGTTGTGATTGGTTACCTGGGCCAGTGTGTGTTGTGATTGGTTAGCTGGGCCAGTGTGTGTTGTGATTGGCAGCACTCGGCGCCTGGTCGGGAAATGTCATGCCCCTTACCATAGCCGCCTGCGAGCTTCAGTGTAAAATGCATAAAAATCAAATCAATTTGAGCGTGATTTTAAACCCGGATGATTGTAACCGCTCTAAGTTCATCTGCCTTGGGAAAGCTAGCGTGTCTCCGACGTGTCTCTTGCCTTCTCTAGTGCATCTCAACCCGGTCTCATCCATTCGTCAATATTTGTGATATCACAAATCCCGGAAAATATGCGTTGTAGTCCAAATGAGTCGTTCGTTGTAGTTTTTGAAAAGTGATTTCTGTTCAATAAAATATCTCCTTTTGAAGTGGACTTTGAGCTTTGTAACTTTGCAGATCTTTTTTATGCTCACCAGCAACATTACAGACTAACTAAAGTTGAAAAAGTGAAAAAGCATAATAGGACCCCTTTAAACCAAACATTTGAATGGTAGTGTATCGCAGTTTGTAACTTTGATAATAATAATAAGAAATGTTTCTTAAATTAGCATTTTAGAATGATTTCTGAAGGATCATGTGACTATTCATCTGTCTTTTTGTTATGGCAAGGTGCATTTTATGAAATAATGCATGTCCATTAATGTACATTTTCTTAATTCATTGGACCCTGCAAACAAGTCAAGGACAGTTAAGAACACACATAAGTCACATAAGTATCACCTTTTCTCCCTGAATGCCAAGCCCTGGGAGTCCGATCGGTCCTGGTAAACCTGGAGGCCCAAGCTCACCCTGAAGACACAAAAAAGATGAGTCCGTTTCAGATAGAGTAATACATCTCTAAAAGATTTAACATAGGGACATAATAATCGGTCTATTTTGAGCATAAGAAATGACTGGTGTTTTATTCAGTATTAGCAGGTGAGCAGGACTCATCTTTTCCCACAGTAAGTTGAGCTGTGCCGCCCTCCCATCTGCTCTTTCTTACTCTTTATTACCCTCCCATAAGTCCCCTGCGTTTAAATGGGAACTTATAGGGCCAGTTTACATACTTCATTAAGCCTTTTGTGTGTCGTATATGGTGTGGTTGTGTGAACCCCATTCATGGGCTGATATATTTACAGCCCACCTTATCGCCTTTGATTCCAGTGCCCGGCTGTCCTCTTGGTCCCTTCGGCCCCTCCAGACCCCGGTCCCCCTGTCAAACAAAAGAGGCGTCATCAGCCCAGTGTCTCTGAAATGCAAGCCTCCCTTTCTCTGCAATTCGGATGCATTTACTGCATTGCATGTATTGTTTCTTTATCTATGGGATTTAGAAAACACCTGTTTTTCTGATTGGTAATAATACAGTGTAATCCCTCAGTGAGCCCTAATTGTTGTTTATTCACAGTGGCTCAATTTGTCTGATGGTCGGTTGCACTGATAAGGATTAAATTAGAGCTAATCCAAGATTTTTTGATCCTGGTTTTATTCTAATTTGAGTTGTGTTGCACCAATTAATTTCAAACACCACTTAATTAACAAATAAAACCTTCACCTGCAATGAATTCCAGTGTTATTTTTTTATATTTTAAAATGTATTATTGTCTCTAAATGTATTCTATTTAGTTTTATTTTTACATTTTTATTTCGTTTTAGTAATTTCATATTTTTTATACTATTTATTTATTTTAAATGAGCTTTTATTTTTATATTTGCGGTTTTCATTCTAAACTTAATTTAATTTTGAGTAATTTTGTTATTTGTTTTTATAATTTTCATTAGTTTTTTTTCATATTTCCATGTAGAGAAATATTTTTTAAAATAAACATTCATTTTTATGTTTTAGTTTAATTTACATTTTTTTTAAAAACTGAATTGTTTTCATTTTATTTCAGATTCATTTCCATTACTGAAAACTATTTTTAGTGGTTTTAGTTGCAGCTAACAATAACACTTATTTCTTATCATCAAATACATTTAATTTGTAAATATTAGCATGAAATAAACTGATGAAAGAACATTGATAAGAAAAGGCAACATGTAAGTATATGCAAACTAATGACAAATGCAAGATGGCTTATCATTTTCACAATAATTCCCTTAAAGATAAAGGAATATTATAAAGAGTTATGATAATAGTCACAAAACATTTGATATAACTAGAGCACTTATGAATCCAAAGCAATACATTTATTTCTCTGGAAAAATGGGTCAGAAATATTGATTAAACATCCTAAAAAACGCCCCACAGTTCATTCACTTCAAATTGATTCAAAACTTGATTTGCATCTTCATGAATACTGAATATCATCATAAATCTGAAAAATATTGAGATATAATTTAGTTTAGCTACTGTGTGAAGGTTTTCAGAGAACTGAGGTTCTCCTTGACATGAATCACATTTCTTTGCTGTATTTTTAATTTACGATTACATTTTATGCACAGTTCTGGCTTTGATGTAGACCTAGTTAGACTGCTAACATTAGACAGATTACAAAGAGTCTTTATAGAAGTCAAAGAAAACGGATCCATTAAATTCTGTCTTGCATCCTCAGGCTGGTAATGCTCAGCTAATTTATCCGGAACATACAATAATTAATAGCCTTGGGTTTTGAAATGAGGATTTACCAGGGAACTTTAAGCCTCTATTGAGGTATTATAAAAAATTATGAGTCTTTAATGCATTTGTAGATCTTCTCAGATTGCCTTTGGCTGCTCTCCAAGTAGATTAAAGAGCATAGAGACATCAGTGAGAACATGGCGTTTTTGGGCTAACCTTACCTTTTGACCTGGAAAGCCCTCTCCTGGTGGTCCTTTCTCTCCTAGAACCCCCTGTGGCCCTTGAGGCCCCTGATTTGTTGAAGAAAAGTGAGAAAAAATGTCATTAGTCAAATCTATGGGTGTAAATTCAGTGTGTGTTGAATATTTTAGAATTTCTGCTTCTGTACTTACAGGCAGACCTGGCTCGCCTATGCCATGTGGACCCGGAGGACCTGGTCTCCCCTGAAATCCCATATCTCCCTGCAGACGGATCAAAGACGTGAACAATTCAGGAGAATAAGTAAGAAATACTCCATAGAAAATGACAGCATATCTGAGAATCCACAACCATTACCATCCATGTCATCTAAAAAATGTGCACAATGAAAATCACCTTTTATCCAAATCTAGCAAAAATATGCAATTTGGTGAACATGCTGATATTTATAAGGCCAAAAAGTAAAATGAAATTCTGTTTGTAGTGTAAATCATTGATCTTTTTATAACAGTATAACAGACTACTTGCATAAAATGCATATACTGTAAATATCAGTTTTCACTCTTTATCTCCCAATAATATGTCTTTGTAAGATGCTATTTAAATACTTCGTTTTATGATCAAAGCTTTGTAGTTTCAAAACATGTAATGCAATGTAATACAATGATGATGGAGAGACTAGACAACTAGACGTTCCTCATAAGCTACTTTTTGATACGATTTTTCTAATGAATGATATATGGATAGTTAAGTAAACCTACGTTGCTTCAGTCCAGTAAATGTTACTAACAATATAAAAGCTATTCTTACGTTTACTGTATAAAAATCAGCACAGCAAAAATACACTTTACAATACACTTGTACAATTATACTAAAAGGACTTTTACTTGCTAAAAAAGTATAAACCTCAATCGGACAACAGAGGGCATGTTGTAGATTGTGTGAAATGGTTTTTAAGCAAAGTTTTGTTAATGTTGATCATATAGAGGCCTTAATAAATTGTGTAACAAATATGATACAGTAGGCTTTCTAGGGTTCATGGTTAAGGTGGCTCACTGACAAAGGAAACAAAAAACATCTTAAACCAGCCTAAGGTGGTTTGCTGGTCTAAGTTGGTCTTACATCTCAGCCAAGCTGGTGTTATGATGGTTTAGCTCAGGGATGGCACTGGCGGCCCGCGGGCCGTAATATATTATTTTATTTAACAGAGGTCGCTATTTTCCAGCCACTCCCCTATTAATTTCAGCGTAGTAGGACGTGCACTCTAATGTAAACATTCATTAACATTAGCAAATAATAAATGAAAAACTGACCATGAAAACAGTATTTTCAAGTCAAGATGGTAAACAGATTATCTTCTTACTAAGTTCAAGGGGATACCCATATGTTTGGATTGTTTGGAAATCTGTATTTTATATAAATCGCCATCACACCACTGCTCACAAACAACGGGGACGCCAGAGTTGCACTTGCCTCAAATGTCAAAGTTAAAATTCATAGTCAACAAAAGCTTTTTGGCAAATGCATGACAGAAATGTTTGCACTGGACTATGTTTTTATTAGGGTTTCCGTGGGTCCTTAAAATGTCTTTGGTTAAATTGTTTACATTTAAGGCCATGGAAACTCTTAAACGGTACAAAAAGTCTAAAATATAAGAGGTCTTAGGGGAAAGACAAGAATTGTTATATGGATTAATATGACGATTAAACTTCAAAAGGCTATGATTTCACTGAATAAACTTGAGCGCTGCACAGCTTTGTGTACTGCGGTTACCGGGGAAACCACTATATTTCTGCAGTTCCGAAAGTGACACCTGCTGGCAGAGAACGAATTTGCTTTTTCAAAAAGCCCATCTGCTATTTTTGCTACATATCTTTAATGTGAACCAGTGTCGCAAAAAGCTAATGCTTATAAAAATCTAACAATTAAGACACAGAATATATTTAAGTTATTAATAATATCAATTGATTGATATTAATTGTTTCAAATAATAATTGATACTTTTGACTTTTCTTAAAAATTGTTTAAAGGCTGAAATGTGAAATGCAGATCTTAAAAAGGTCTTAAATTTGATTTTAAAAATCCCGCAGATACCAGGTTATTTTATGGTACCATTTGGAATAACTTTTTTTTTTTATTAAGCCCTTTTTAACTGTCCTTTTAGGTTGTTTTGAGAATGTTCTGTAGGCTACTAATAAAAAAAGGACCTCTGTATATTTGTTTGTTGCAAATTTACAGACAATGCAATTTAAATGTTTACATTGGCTTGTTGGGGTAATATTTCTGTCCAGTGACAACAGAGTTTTCCAGCAAAAAAAATGCTGGCCCTCGTCATTATCAAAGTTGCCCATCCCTAGTTTAGCTGGTCTCCTAGCTGAAAAATGACCAAACCTCACCTAAACACACTAAACCCAGTAAATCAGCTTAGGCATTTCCCCCAGCTTTTAAGTCTTTGTGTTTGCGGCGATTTTGGAGAATTTAAGTGAATTTTCAGTCAAAAAGGTAAATACGGCTGACCTTTGGTCCAGGAAGTCCAATTCCACTGTCGCCCTGAATTCCAGGTGGGCCAGCAGGGCCGCGCTCACCCTTTGATTAATTACAAACAAAAACAACAGATTAGATACATCTAATTCATTAAACATCACATTCATGAGAGAAATCAGGTCTCATGTATGTATTTATTTAAAAGGATAGTTCATCCAAAAATGATGTCATAATGTATTCACACTCATGTTGTACCAAACCTGTTTTTCTCATTTGAAGAATGTTCATTTGTTGTTGGTAGACACTGACTTCCATGGTATTTTTTTTTCCATACTATGGAAGTCAATGGCTACCTGCCATTGTTTACCATCATCTTTCCAAATATTGTGCAAAAGAGAAGGAAGAAATTCATACAGGAACAACAATGAGAGTGAGTAAATGATATATAAATCATTATATAAATATATATACAGTATATATCACCTCAGAACTACTAAATGTAGTCTTTGTAATCGGGGAATTAAAGTCGGAACCAGAACCGTTAAATTATTTACGATGCCTGTCCATATTTAGGGTGCTTAAGTAGCATTGCACCATCGGTAGAAGTGTAATTATGGATTATGGCCTTGTATTTTGGCCAGAAGTAACAATTTATAGTAAAATCGTGTAAATGATGGATTTGCTTTTTTACAAACCAGCAGCCTTGCACTTCATAAGATGTAAATTGATGGACTGGAGTGGTGTGGATTACTTGTGGATTATTGTGATGTTTTATCAGCTGTTTGGACTCTCATTCTGACGGCACCCATTCACTGCAGAGGATCCATTGATGATGTAATGCTACATTTCTCCAAATCGGTTCCCATGAAAAAAAAAACTCATCTACATCTTGGATGGCCTGAGGGTGAGTACATTTTCAACTAATTTTAATTTTTGGGTGAACTATTCCTTTCATTTTCAACCAGGAGTTGAACAATATAGAGATGAACTGTTGTCAGAAAATGCAAAGTACAATCCAATTTAATCAAGTAGGTCAGTGCAAGCAGTCACAAATCTGCTCACATTTACAATATCCCCCTACTGTGCTGCCTTTCCACAGGCTGGAAATTCTCTTCGTTCACGTCACCTGCATGTCTGTGCATGAATTTATACTTTGCACAGCATTTTTCCATCATGCACATTTCTACTGTTATTAGCTTCCAAGACAATAATCTCAGACCACCCATAGTCCATTTGGTGAGCTGACAAGCACTTTCTAGCATCTCACTGGTTGACTTTTAACCTCAGGGAGTAAGGATTATTATTTAAAATAATAATGACTGTTTATTATCACGGTATCATCTATTTTTAGATGATGAAGTACAAAACCATTTGTTTCATGGCGGTCTGTGACACTAGTTTTGTGAACCTGTGCATGTATGAAGAAGGATCCCTAATAAGTGAGGACATCTGCAGAGCTGTCTAAACCTCTGAATGCTTCCTGCAGTTAACTTAAACAAGGGGAAACTATTGGCAGAGCAGCAGACCTCTATTAAAGGAAATCCAAAACATGTCAAAACACGTTCATTCATCTTCGTCCCCCTTTTTGAGCATAAGTGCAAGGCATACTTATACTAAACTGGACGCAGTTTGTGAACCCTTTACACTGCAGACATAACCATGGTCTCTTTTGAAAGAAGACACAGAGGACTTGGTCTAACATACAGGATTAGTTCACCTAACAATTCAAATAACGTATTTACTCATCCTCTTTTTTTTTTCAATTGGAATCAATGACTCAAAGAATCAAAGAATTGCATCTATTTTCAATATAATAATAGTTCATAGTCAAAGTCAATGTAAAAAAAAAAAGCACCATTAAAGAGCCATAAAAATAGTCAATATGACTCGTGCCAAGATTTCTAAAGCCATGCAATAGACCATTGTCAGGGTCATTTTGACGGGAATGAAAACGAGGCTGTTAGGAATACAAGTACTGTGTGTTTCATGTATTGTACTATTGTTTAAGATCATACTAACTATTCAGCTGACAAAACTTCTTTCTGAAAAATCTCTCAGTATATAAAAACTCCAAAAAACAGTTTTGAGTTATGAGGACCTTGATACAGTGCATGCCATTGTAAAGACTGTAAGTCTGTCCATCACAGATTTGTTTTTATCCATGTAAAAATCAATATGATTAAGGTCTATAGCTTTCTGTATGTAAACAAAGGAAAAGTGTTTTAAAACTTTTAAATATTTGTTGTTACTTCCTTTGTATTCCACAGAAAAATTATAATAATAGCATACGGGTTTAGAACAACATGAGGAGTAAATAATGAAAGAAATTAATTGTTGGATGGACTATTCCTTTAAAATTATAACTAAAACAAGTACACTCTTAAAAATAAAGGTGCTTCACGATGCCATAGAAGAACCTTTTTTTTTTGTCTAAATGGTTCCATAAAGAACCTATAAAGGGGTCATATGATGCGATTTTCAATTTTTCCTTTCTCTTTGGAGTTTTTACAAGCTCTTGGTGCATAAAGATGTTCTGTAAAGTTGCAAAGACTAAAGTTTTTATTCTTTATAAAAGTTAAGAGTCACCACGCCTACCGAAAACGGCTCGTTCTAACACACCCCCACCTATCTACCTCACTATGTGGAAATATTAACATAACGCCACCCAAATGTTCACGCAAAGAAAGAAGGCGTAACTTTTATTCTCGCTGTAGTATTGTTGCCGCCGACGCCATGTCGTGAAGACGCCATGTGCATCATTTTGAAAGCGAAACTACTTTGTTTGGTCTTCCAACAGAGGACGATAAGCGGAGTCCGATTCGCCTGGGGTCGTCCATTGGTTGCCGGACATGGCATCAACAGTATGGTAAGGGATGTAACATTTCCATCAAATGCTTGAGGAATTCGGCCAATCACAACGCACTGAATAGCTGGCCAATCAGAGCACACCTCGCTTTTTCAGACCGATGAGCTTTGTAAAAATCGACGTGTTTCAGTAAGGTGGGGCAGTAAGGAGAAACAATAATGTACAGTATGTGGAAAATAATGTGTTTTTTGAATCTTAAACCACATAAACACATTTCATTACACCAAATACACAAAATAATGTTCTTTTTAGCAGCATCATATGACCCCTTTAACATCTAAAGAACCGTTCTGTATCACAAAAGGTTCTTTGTGGCGAAAGAAGGTTCTTCAGATTATAAAAAGGTAAGAAAGAGATGGTTCTTTAAAGAACCTTTGACTGAATGTTTCTTTGTGGAACCAAAAATGGTTCTTCTATGGCATCGCTTGAAGAACCTTTTGAAGCACCTTTATTTTTAAGAGTGTAAGGAAATCTCAAATGCATTGTAAACGGATGCGTAAAATATTTACATATATCATACTGTCCTTGTCAAGACCTAGAAACATAATGGAGTGAAATTCCAAAAGTCTGTCTCTATTCTGCACCTCATGTTACCTTCAGAGTGCATCATTTAGTCAGAAATGAACATATATGATAATTCCTTCTAAAGAAATGTGAATGCATCAATATTTCTCATTCATTTTGGCCAGAACGTTCTAATGGATTTTATCTAATGGATATAGCAAACAAACAGGCTTCCAGTGCGTGGGGTTTCTCATGGACAATAGCATGCAGAATAAGCAACGGCTTCTGGAGTCATGGGAGACAGTGAAACTTTTCCAGGTGTGCGTGTTAAATATAATGAGCTGAAATTTTCAGGATAATGGTTTGTGATTATAAGCCACATACCTTCTTTGCCTGTGGGCCTTCTGGTCCGATGTCACCCTGTGGTCCTGGTAAACCCTGCAGGAGAAACATGAAAGGGTGTGTTACAGTATCTAGCATGAACATTTGAGTCTCTAGGACATTATCTGTAGACACCAAAGCATTATGCTGCTTTACAATACAGTAAAATGTACGTTTAATCATATGTTGGGGGAAATTCAACATGTGTTTTAACATTTGCCTCCTTTGAAATATATTGAAGCCAGTTTCCACCACGGGATAAAAAATTAGGAAACCTTTTTATTTATATTAGTTTTACTTTATATTAGTTTATATCTCACAATTCTGACTTTTTTTCTCGGAATTTGTGTGAGAAAAAAAAAGTCAGAATTGTGAGATATAAACTCCAAATTAATTTGTCACACATTTCTTAGCTTATATATCACAATTCTGAGTTTACATCTGGAAATTCTGTTTTTTCTTCTCCGAATTGCAAGACAAAAGTCTGAATTGTGAGATATAAACTCAGAATGACTAGAAAAAAGTTCTCTTTGTGATATAAAATGTCACCGTTATTACCTTTTATATTTTTTAATCTTGTGTTGGAAACGAGCATTTTTCAAAATAAACTCTCAGATTTAGTTTGAAATAAATTAATGGAATTTTTTAGTTTGAAATACAAACAACTGTCTCAGCTGATCTAAATGCAAGCGGTCAATGCTAAATACAGGTGTAAACGGCTCACTCAAATACATTTGCATATTCAAAAAAGAATGACCACCTATTCACCTGTCAATCAACTACACACTAAAAAAAGAATCTGGTGTAGGATTTACTTTTAAACAATTTACACTCAGAAATTGCTACTACATTTCACAAATAATTTACAACTTTGAAAATAATTTTTGTTGCAACACTTTAAAGGTTAAAGGCTTTAAACAACAGTATGGCTTTAAAAGCCAACAACTGTAAACAGTAAACAATATGATTAAACATTTTACATACGCATATGTTTAAATAAAAAGACATGTTACATTTGAAAATAAATATGAAATAAATGTATCAGACCTACCTGCAGACCTCTGGACCCTTGAGTACCAACTGGACCTTCAGGACCCTATCAGATGGTACAATATAAACAAATGTAGCATTTGAAACGTATACTGTATTATTGTGTTCACAACATATTGGAGGAGTGTGCAGAAACTGAAACTTCTGAAGGGTTACGCACTCGGTCTCCTTTGATTCCCGGAGTGCCACATTCTCCTCTTTCACCCTGTAGATGGTCAGAAAAAATCATAGTCGTGACAGTCTCTTATGCTTCCACGTAAATATATTATGAATAGGTGCAGGGGTTTAGTACCTTCTCTCCTTTGTAGCCTGGTTTCCCCTGGGAACAAAACAGGAAGACTTTATGTATGTATGTATTTATTATTTTTTCGTTTTTTAAGTTTATTCTTGCATATTGGTCAATGATGTGACACTAATCTATTGTCCGGATCTATTAAATTATTTAAAAAAAAAATGCTATTTATACATACAATACATACATACTTGACAACACATTTTAATTTGTGAATTAAGATTAATTTTATTGTTTTTTTTAGGCTTAAAATCTCAAAAATGTCTAGATGGTGTAAAACAATCTTGGACTTGGATTTTTTTTAAATAGTTTGATCTAATCTTAATAACTAACTTAAACTTAATAATTAATGTTACAGTTTTGTTTTGAAATAAAAATGAATTTTGTCCAAATAAAAGTCAGTGTTATGTAATAAAAATGTATCACCAGAAAACCAGAAAACAGGAAATTAAATGGTAATTTTTTTTTTTTATCTTTAATAATTAGTACAAATTAGTTCACATTTGCAAATAACTGAACTTGAATCATTAATAATATGCATATACATACACACACATTGTATACAGTATATATACACTATAAAGTAGTGTGTGTGTATGTAAAATAAATGTAAAATAATTATTAGTGCTGTCAAACGATTAATCGCATCCAAAATAAAAGATTGTGTTTACACAATATATGTGCATGTACTGTATATATTTATTATGTATAAATAAATACAAACACATACATGTATATATTTAAGAAAAACATGTATATGTTATATATTAAAAAATAGTATGCTATATAACGATAATTATATAGATGTTAATACTGTTTATCAGTGTGAAATTTCAGAAAATTATATTGATGGCAGTGGGATGTTCGTATTATGTAGTTATACAGGTTAATGTCAATATCAATCAGGACGAGTTTAACATCTTATTCATTTATTTAGTTGTAATGATCAAACACCACAATTTTGGCTGCGCTTAATCGTTTGACAGCACTAAATATGTGTATATATATATGTAAATAAACATTTTTGAAAAAAAATTAAATGTAGACACCAAAACTACACTGTACAAACCTTTTTGTTAATCGATGTTTGAAAAAATGTGTTGTAATTAATAAGATTTATACCGCACACCAATGATCCCGGATTGTATTGCTATTTGAGCAGCGGTTGGGTTGACGCCAACCGGGACGTTTTTAGACGTCG
This sequence comes from Sinocyclocheilus anophthalmus, assembly GCA_018155175.1. Taxonomy (NCBI): domain Eukaryota; kingdom Metazoa; phylum Chordata; class Actinopteri; order Cypriniformes; family Cyprinidae; genus Sinocyclocheilus; species Sinocyclocheilus anophthalmus. The sequence goes on from JADLZN010011467.1 coordinate 282,326, forward strand.
TAGCTTACTTGTTGTTGTGTGGTGTCTTTTTTTTGTACATACTTTTAATTTGACCCAAATAGCTTTTTAGTTATTTAATGATGTAGCACAATACTTGAAGCGTAAGTAGTGATTTGTGTCCCACCCATCAGCCCCTCACCTCGGTACCCTCACGACCAGGAAGTCCACTCAAACCAGATTCACCCTAACAAGAGCACAAAACAAGTGATTTTCAGAAATGGTTATAAAATACAGTTTGTTAGTCTTGATTCCTTTACTGTTCATTATGAGAAAGTGTTTATGAAATCTAAAGAAGAAATAGGAAGTGACAAAAACACAACGATATAACTAGCCTTCAGCTTCCTCATTATATTTCCAATTGCATCCACACAAGCAAGCACACGGCAGAGAGAATGACAGATAGACAGCAGTAATAAAAACTAAATACTGACCTTTTGACCTTTAGCACCAGGGCCTCCATCCTCACCTGGGCGACCCTTCTTTCCCTGCAGGGGAAATAGGAGAAAGTGTGAAGCTGTGTCAACTCCACACAAAATGTTTGCTCAATAGAAAAATGAATGACCTGATAGGTTTATTAGACCCATAAAACTAACCAATCGAAATGTAGTGCATGCGCTTAAAGGGATAGTCCACCCAAAAATGAAAACCTGCATGCAATTTCTTGATCTTCAATAAGATTAGTATGTATGTTTTGAAAAAATGTTTGCAATGCGCACACACACGGTTCAAAGGTCATCACAATTTACTTCCATTGTATGGACAAAAATATGGGACCCGAAACTATTCGGTTACCAACATTCTTCAAAAACTTGGTCTCCATGCGTGTTCCAACCAGAAGGAAAGACACTGCATAATGGCGTCCCCGCGTGGCCCCCCTAGTTCGGTTATGATGACATAAGTGGTATAGAATTGATTTTTGGATTAACTATCCCTTTAATTTTCATAGAGGACACATAACAACAGTTTGGCAATTTGGGTGACTTCAAGGTTATTGTATGTGTTGTTATTAAATAATTTTGGTATTAATATGTTTTTGGATTTATCTTATATTTTATATACTTCAGGCTTTCATTTAATTGATATAGTTTAGTTCAATTAACACTGATATAGGTTATGAAACTACCTACTGTTTGAAGGACAAACATAGTTCGTACAAGAAGTACCTAAATCTAAAAAAACCCACTATTAAGGAAGTGTCGTTTTTTTTCTTTTGCTAATATTTCCCACATTAAAAAAAAGATTACAAATTTGTGAAGTTGATTGTTTTTTTTTACAGTTTCAAAGAAACAATTCTATAAGATAAATCAAACCAGCACTATGAATGAAAAGCGCCAGTCTCTAGAGTTCACTTCGGCAAACCTGGTCAGTGCGGAAAATGATGAGCCAATGATGTGAGGTTAAACTAATGAGAAGACGAAAGGTTGATGATGGGCCTGTATTTATGGAGTGGCTAGTGAGGGATGTGAGTGATATCCCTCGAGAGGTGAAAATGCAATCCCCCGGATAATGATTGGTGTAGGCGTTCGTCTGTCAATAAATAAACTGACTCTAACCTGATACGGCCTTCGACACACTTTCAGGTGCTAGCGTTATAAAACAGTTAATAAGAGTAAGGGTTTTGTTATGGATTTCGGAGTCTCAGGAGGTCAGGTGGCGGAAGGTGGGGGGGTCGCGGGGGAGGTGCATGTCTTGTGTGCATCAAACTCAAATTCAATAGTGGGAACTTTAATAGACCATGTTTTAATTCTGCAAGTGACACAATGCGCATGCCGTTTTGTGTCTACAACAAAATGCAAGACCAATAATGGCTAAATTAGAGCCTGCACATGATAGCTGGATAGGGGTGGTATTGTGTAGGCTGAGAGGCCAGTGTGGTTACCCGGTACCATAGGCACGGGTGTGTGGCAAACGTATTTCGATCCGTAGGTGTTTGACGGAAAGTCAAGGTGTGGTTCAGCCCAAACATGAATTACAATTCTTTTCACTTGCAACTAGGTTCAGACCACCGTAGATTGAGGAGCCGTTTCTCGTTTGAGGATCCTTATTTTGTGACTTGCCCAAGGCTGTCGGTGACTGACAAAGAACGATACTCTATCCGAACTTAACAAAGAAGCGAGCCAGCTGACGACAGTTCCAACAATGCGTCCGACATCACTGCCATGTTCTTCAACACACCTGACGCTTCCCTTGATTGACATTCAGAACAAAAGGATAACCGTGCACCGTCCATTGTAGGAAATGAACAAAACCGGAGACACAGAAAACATGTGCGCACTGGGGCCACGGGGACAACATCCGTCCCGAGCTTGGAGTGAAGTTGGAGAGATGAAAATACATCCGCCGGGCCCGTCATGTATGTGCGGCATGCTCTCGCCCCTTCCTCGCCAAGCATCACTTCGGCGGCACAAAGAGGACCACTACAACTCAGAGGACAAGAGTAGTAAATAAATGGAAAAGTCACGCTCGTTTGCATTTGCTTTGTTTCAAATAGACAGATGAGGAAAACTACTTTCTCGCGCACAGGAACAACACCAGCCTGTGTCTATATTGGCTGTGCCTATATAAACTAGACTGCACCTAAATAAATCAGTGTTAGAGACTCACATCACCCGTGCAGTGTTCATCTTTCAAATCATGTGCTTTATTTCATTTGCTAATCCCGACCTCTGTGAACTGGTTTCATAGAAGAAGCCGAAATCACGACCTCTTCTTACCTCTACCACAAATAGAATATGCGGCACGAATAAAGAGCATGACACCTCCAACACTGCAGTAATGCACTAATTGTACATAAAAATACTTTTTTAATATTTAGTTTACTTTATCCAGAAATCGTTGCCAGCTGAGCTGTGTAGAGGTTAAAAACAACGAAGAAAATAGATTCTGTCACAATGGGGAGCTTTCTTTGGTTTTTGTGGTCCATCTATATTATAATTGCTGCTCTTTGGCAAGCCTTTCATTTGTGTGGTTTGGGTAAACAGTACGAACAGTTAATATCAGGCCATACATTATACAAATCTCCCAGAGCAACAAATGTGATTAAAGGAAACGGTATCATTTAACATGCCTAGTCTTGCTTTACATTGGAGATTTATCACAAAGTGTTGGCTGTACAATTGAGACAAAATTGGGGTATAACTCCGCCAGGTAAGAATACAGATAACAGCAGGAATTGGATACAAGTGATCTATGGAATATATAAATGTCGAGAGGCAGTTGTCTGACAAATGCAATCATACAGTGAGTCGGTTACTTCTATGTTATAGTAATAGTGAAGGGGGTAGAAAGATGCAGCGTTGTAGGTGTGTCAGCGGGTTACAAAACACTGAGAAATATAGCACATCAGATGTTGGTCTGCTGTGGTGGTCCAGGTAGACATCACATAGGGTGGACAGGTGTGTGCGGGGGGAGAGATGTTGGTTAGCTGGTGTCTTGTCAGGCTTGAAGCTGGTTTAGAGGTGCGTCCGCCAGCATGGCCAGAGAGTGGCAGAAGGTCGAGAACCATGAGAAAGACGCAGGGACAATGTGAAGACCAGCACAAACTGATTTTACGACAATATTAATTGATATTTATTTGAACGAGTGCTCCATATCATTTTTGTGAAAATCCCCAACACTAGGGAGAGTTTACTCTGTGTCAAGCGTTTTGATACATCATCGCACATAAGACTAACTCTTTTGAACTCCGGTAACTTCTGAGATTTTAGTGAATCAAACAGCCAGAACAACTACACAGCACAACAAAAAACTCTTTTGAGTCAGCTCAGTTCTTTAAATGAATCATTCAAAAAGGTATTCGTTTAGAAGGGGGCCGTAGTGTATGAGTTTGTCGACGGTTTTGCAGAACTGTAGTGAGGTCGACAGTGGTAGATGGTTGCGTGTGTTGAGAATAAAACAAGATCTGCGCAAGTTACCACAACAGCTCAAAGTCCACTTACAAAAAGAGATATTATTGAACGAAGCACTTTCAAAAATACAACGACGACTCGTTTGATCTTACAACGCATATTTACGGGATTCAGCACGACATCAGGGGAAAGTGGATCGGGGGACGAATGGGATGATACCTGGTTGAGCTGCACTAGAGAAGGGAACGAGTGTTATCACTATGTCGGAGACACGCTAGCTTTCCCAAGGCAGATGAACTTAGAGTGGTTACAATCATCCGTGTTTAAATCACGCTCAAACTGATTTGATTTTGACGCAATATTTACATTGAAGCTCGCAGGCGGTATGGTTAAGGGCGGACATTTCCCGACCAGGCGCCGAGAATCGGGGGTTTTTGGGAGGGGCACCAATACAACACAACACACTGGGTCAGCCTCAAACCAATCGCAGCACACACTGGCCCAGCTAACCAATTATAGCACACACTGGCCCAGCTAACCAATGGCCCAGCTAACCAATCACAGCACACTGGTTCCAGCTAACCAATCACAGCACACACTTGCCAAGCTAACCAATCACAGCACACAATGGTCCAGCTAACCAATCACAGCACAAACTGGCCCAGCTAACCAATCACAACACATTTCGTATTTCAGAAGACGGGCCTTCATTTGATACAGGAACTATTCGAGCCGTTCATGCCAGAATGGGGAGAGAGGTGTTGTAATAATGTAAAATATGTGAAAAATAAGTTTTTTTGAACAACCTAGTATGAGAGCATGTTCTAGTACACCCACAAAAACAAATTCAAGACATTGTAAAAGAGCATAATAGGACCCCTTTAAATGAATCAGTCAAGAAAGATGTCGAGGGTGTTGGAATCCACCCCCAGTGCTGAGGGAGTCATCTGAATGAGAAATAATATAATAATAATATAATAATAATATGGTAAAGAAGATCAAACAGAAACAGTATATAACAATTAGTCAGTTTTAAAGAATTTTAAGAACTGAGTCATGAGTGTGCATTTGGATTGAACTGACCACATCCTTGAACTAGAACCTTGTTTGGAATTCCAGATGACTCTTTTGAACCAGTTCTTTATAGTGAATCAAAAACATACAGCACAAACAATACTAATATCCGACAAAAAAAAAAGATTAGTTCACAAGATCAGCACTTAGCTACAATTGAATCAGTTCTAAAACATGGACACACCCATTGTCACGCTATATTATTAATTGGCTGTGTGAAAAGTCACGGATACATCACACAAAATATAATGAAAAAATCAAGTCAAATCCCGGAAGCTAGAGCGTGAAGCTTGTGAATGCAAAATTGGAATGAAATCTGGAAATCTCGCTATAGAGCCCAAAGTTACACAGACGCTCTAACTTGTTAGTGGCTGTTCCTTGCGAGAGAAGGGTCTCCATAGTACTTTAATCCTTATACACGCCTTCACTCTTGACAAGCCCAGACAGACATCAGGAGACCCTTTTGAATTTTCCTGACTCATTGTAATACAAAAAATGGTTACACTTTATTTTAAAGGTTATAAGTCACTGAAACACGGCTTCACGGCGGCTTATTGCTTTTATAAAACGGTTATATTCCATATACGTAGTAAGGTTTCACAAAATAAAACAGAGCAAATAAAGTGTAATGATATTAATAAAAACATTATTCTTCCGCCAAACAATGTAGTTCCTCAGAAACAGTTGTGGTTCCAACAAAGTGGTTGCTGAGTAACACACAGAAGTAAACAAAGGTGTACAGGTGCGTCCCAAATGACACACTATACACTATGTACTTATGCACTATGTACTCAACCATGTTGTGTATGAATTATATAAGGTTATTTTTTCATTCATAATCGGAGTCTGATAGCCCCTCCCCCTTCGTTACATAATTAAAGCTGCAACAGTTGAGTGCATGAAGTGTCCAACATTCCACACCGTGTTGTTTGTGTCGTGGTTGTTTTGTTTTCAGTTGTTATTTGCACAGTGCATCCACTCCAGGCGTGTTGGAAACGTGCACTTTTTATACTTTTGTGGGACTTTTCAGTTGTGAACGCACTTCTACCTACACGACTCTCACATGCACTACAACAAGTCCAGAGCCCAATAGCTGCATAAGTACGCGATTTGGGACGCACGTTATGTTTGTAGAGTAATTTACAACCGCTTTGAACTTGGCTCAACCAATCAGAATCAAGGACCGGAACTCTCCGTTTTATCAAATGTATTGTTATAATAGAAAGTACAATGTAACATGTGTAACAAGGACACCTTTAAACATGGTAAACAGTAATCAATGAAGCTGAATATGCCCTTATTGGTAGCTGAAGCCAAAATAATCAACACAGATATACTCAAGTTGCTGGAATGAGTATAATTTGAGCAGTTCTAAGAAATTTGTGAAGAATTTTGTGTGGGCCTGCCTATGCATACAGTATGAGAACAGAATGAGTGATTGGCGAAACCATACTTACAATCTGAATTATGACTTTTTCCATGACGTTCGTGTCCTGTAGATTATAGAGGAATTTGGTGGCCGGCGTACTGGCCAGCAGTCTCAGGTTTGCTGTGTTGGCAGGTTCATTGGCGCTACGGGTGATGCCAATCGTGAAGACCTTCACGCCCTGGTTCTTTGCGTCAGCCATAGCAGAGAAGATATCAGGGTTTCTGGGATGAAAAGTCCCATCTGTGAGGAGCAGGGCGATCTTGATGCTTTCAGGGCTCGATTCTTCCAGAAATATCTTGGTCATGTTGGTGATGGCGTAGGTGGTGTAAGTGCCGTGGCCGATGTAGGCCATCGGCGCGATGCTGCTCTTGAAGTTCTCCGAGCCTTTCCACTGTTGGAGGGTCTGCTCGATAATGACATGGCTGCTGTACTGAAGCAGGGCCGCTCTCCAGCTGAGTTTGCGAGCTGTGTCCAAACGGATGCTCTGGAGGCCTTCTATAATGTCCATAGTGAACTGTTTCTCCTGCTGGTGGTTGTCCTTGGCCGTCTCAGAGCTGTCCAGCAGGAAGGCCAACTCTAGACCGCAGTCCTCGTCCAAGATGGCTGAGGCCACAGCATGGGGAAAAAAGGGAAGGAGCAGTGTCAAAGAAAGATTCAACTATTATACAGTTGGGTAAATTCAGAATGACTCCTTTTTATTTTGATTGGATAGGCAGGAATTTACTGAGTTGCAATTCGAAGAAATTCAACACAGTCAAACAACAAAAGAAATTCATTAGTCCACCATATGTTCTGTGACAAAACATAAATAAATACATGATTCATTTTGACTAACAGTGAATGCCGCAGACGGAGATTGTAGGAGATATGATTCACAGATAGTTCTCTGGGTATAAGGTAGCGTGGTTCGACACTGAAGTAAACACAGCTATAAAACACCACAAATGGCAACCTTTGTTTTCAGATTAACCCATTTTTTTTCCTTCTATTATATACTAGAGTAACAATACTATTACTATTATTATAAAATATTGTGTAAATTATCGAGTAAATATATGAGTAAATTAGACATAAAATGATATGTAATTTTCACTCCAATATATTGAGTAAATTAGACCAATTTGTGAGAAATTAAGTGGTTCTACTACAGCTGAAAGTCAATTAGTATATACATTTCTTTTACTATAACCATCATATTAGTAATAATAAAATAATGTCGGGTGTCGTGTGTTTATGTGTTACGGAAACATACTCCTAATATGAAAATATAAGAACAGAACTTACACTATTTTACAAAATATTGATTAAATAGATAGCAGTATAGATCACTGAGTACACATTATAGAATAACATATATTTAAGCTAAATGTACTATCTATATAATACAACTAAACCTCACATATTGACCCGTAAATTGCGATAAATCTATACCCCCGGTTTGATCAATAAATTCAGATCATTCGTTCAAACTCGCAACTCGCTCCCATAAAATAAAAGTTAATTTATTTAAAAACAGACACATCAAAAAAAAAGTGACCCTGTCTGCTAAAGCAATATGCAACTTCTTCTACGTCATTCCATTTTTATCATGCTCATTAATCAATTCCAGTGGTTGCCCAGCCCTTATAACAAATTCAAATAAAGTGAAGTTAAACACGGCGGCACACAGAAGTTTCACTTTTGGGGTTAATAGTGCTCAGCCCTGCCATTTATCTAGCTATTTGTCTTTTTTTTTTCTGAAAAAGTTACATTATTCCACAATGTTTCAGAAAATGTCAATGTCGTCTTAAAAAAAGAAAAAAGAAAAAACACTAATCCTCCAAGTCTCCTAATGATCTTTTTTGGACGCATGAAGCAATGCAATCTGTCATCTGATCTTACTTTCAACACAGCAGCTCATCAGTCTTCATGTCACCAGTGACAAGACATGGCCTACCGGCTCTTATACAGGTATGAATAAATCATGTTCATGTTAGGAGAACTGAACGCCTCAGGGCTCCAAAATCACTACATCCAGACACATCCTCCTCCTAGACGGCCTTTAAATATGCTGCTAGTATGACTAGTATGTCCTAACATGACATTGCATGTTTTAAGGCATAAAACTAGCTTTATGTTTCTTAGACAGTATGAGATGCACTGATGGTGAGTTTATAGCTCATACATAGTAAAGAAGAGAAACAAATATCCTTATTACTGTGTCAAGAACAACCACATTTATGGGTAAAGTCAACATCAAATGCATTTGCAACCCATTTTAGCTTCATAATGTGACACAACTGAGTGAAACAAGATATTCAATAAGAAAACATGTAGGACAGGACTTGATTTGAACCGTTGACAATTGATTGGATCATTACAAATCAACAATACCCACAACAGACCATCTATATCATTTATTTACTCTACTAAAACAATGCATGCATACTGTCACACAACAAAGAGATGAATCACCTTGACCGTTGTGTTTCTGCAGAACGGCTGCTGTCTGTCCTCTAGTCTTAACTCTTGTTGGTCCAGTTTTTTCCTCATAGAAATCCTGAGCCCAAACGCTCAGCAAAACAAAACACAACACAGACCAACTCAACGTATGAGCCATGACTGCCACTCCTGCAAAAATCATAATATATTAGTATATTAATAGAAGCTTGAAAAGAACATGTCCAGATCACAATTTACCCCAAAATCAAAAGAGGAAAATAACATTTTGCATGAGGGGAATTAAGCTTATTTCAAGGCCATTGATTGTTATTTTCTTTATTTTATTACATTACAAAACCATTTATAATACACATTTTTTTTAAATTGTACGAGCAGTTTTATTTGTCTGTAATATGTTGTCACAGTTGATCAACAGTGTAAGGCACTGCGACACACCTGCCAAACAATATTTATTTTCTCTCATTTTCTTTATGCAAACACCATTTAGACTCTGCAAGATCCCGTTCATCAGCCACAAAATCAAAAGGACCAAAATTAAAACATATAGAGAGAACGCGAGGTGTGTCAGAGCGCGAAAGGGAGAATTAAGCTTAGTTCAAGGCCATTGATTATATAAATAAAATGGAAATACAAAATTTGGCAAGTCAAAAAATGTCCTCAAAATATTATATAATGATTTTCATTAGTGTGAAAAATATGGAAAAATACATTGAATTAAGTATTTATACTACATGAAAGTATTTGTTGCATTATTTCCTTTAGTTGAATACATTACAAAACATTTATAATAATGCAAATGTAAAAATTGGTAAAGAAAGCATGCTTAAATGACATGAAAATGTCACATGCAATACAAAAATTTATTTATTCTCATTTTCTTGATGCAAAACATTTTTTTTCTCTGCAAGATCACATTTCATGCCAAAATCAAAAGACACAAATTAAATGTTATATTTTTCACGAAGAGAATTAAGCTTAGTTCAAGGCCATTGATTGTATAAATAAAATGGCAATATGAAATTTGCCAAGTCAAAAATGTCCTCAAAATATTATATAATCATTTTTATTAGTGTGAAAAAATATGGGGGAAAAAATACATTGACTTTTTTCCAAAAACGTATTTACAGAACATGAAAGTATTTGTTACATTATTTCCTTTAGGTGAATACATTACAAAACATTTATAATAATGCAAATGTAAAAATTGGTAAAGAAAGCATGCTTAAATGACATGAAAATGTCGAGGCCGGCGCATATGACGCAGCAAGAAGATTGATGTTAGTTCTCATTTCTTTATGCCAAAAGACAGTTTTCGTGTTGGTGGTTCACTTTGTGAATGCATTTTTTCCTCAAACATGAATCGATAAACGATTAACAATTTCCAAGGGCACATAAAACCTTTAACACTGATATTATTTTTTATACAAACCTGCTTGGCGTGTACTATACATTATAGTAGTATATTACCTTCCATAGAGACTTAATTACCCGACTAAAAATGCAAAGCTCAAAGACAGCAATAAAAGAAAGGCTCATATTTTTTATTAGATGTTGAAAAGTGACTCACCTTTGGCAGCAAAGCCTCTTGCCACAAGCGAGCAGCGCAGGTGTGCAGCTCAGCGTTTCTCAGGTGATGTGAGAGTGAGTGAAGCAGACTCTGAAGTGAGTCAACAGAAGTAGACGGCGTCCTCAGGCTGTGTCACAGCCCATTTCCCTCCCACTTTTAAGGGGAGGAGGACCCACCGAACTCTTTTCTGCATGTCTCCCCTCAAGACTGCAGAGAGAGTGAATCTAAAAGCGTACTGCAATAAGCACTATGCACCTTTTCCAATTATTTCATTTGACAAAAAATCCGTATTTAGGCCTAAATGCAAGATTTGTGTATTTGTATTGCACTTAAAATTTCCTTCCACTTGGGACAGTTTTAAAATAATATGATGCATGTTTGTCAGTCCTACATAAATGAAACAGATTTATATAAAAACGGAATGTTTTAAATGCGTAGTAACCAGGTTTATTTATTTGTCATCAATGAATCCAATTTGTTTCTATTTCGTACATTCAAAATTCATTGCTTATTCCACATATGGATTACTTTTATGATTTCGTTCTGCTTCTTGGCCATTTTGGACCTGAATCGTTCATTATGAACTGTCATTGTGAAGTGAATTTGGAAAGATATGCGGATGTACAGATACTGACAGAACTATTCTGCTGATACTACTGCTGCTGGTTTGGGCTTTTATGCCACAAGACAGGCTCAAGATATATGAGACGAGGCAAACAAAGGGGAATATGGGTGGAGTTAGTTTTACAAGTCTTTAGTCTTTCTTTAGACATTCCATGAGATGCTAAGGTGGTTGTCATGGTGATCAGAGGGCTTGACCTCATCTAGTCTTTTCTTTAGCATTGTCTCTTCCCTCGGTCCTGGTCATCAGGGGTGTTGCACTGGCTTAAAATACGACCAGTACAAGTGTGGATTGTGAAGTGACGATGATAAACCCCTGCATTTGAAGAAATACTGAGCCTGTTTTCACACAAGCTGTGGGAGATAGGCACTGTGCTGGGGTGTGCAGAAAGCGGATTGAGTTGATTTTTAAAGAAGTCTCCCTTGCTCAAAAAGGCAGAATTTATTTGATTAAATATATAGTAAAAACGGTAATATTATAAAATATCATTACAATTTAAAATAGCTGTTTTCTATTTGAATGTATTTTAAAATATAATTTATTCCTGTGATACAAAGCTGAATTTTCAGCATCATTACTCCGCGTCACACCCGATCCCTTCCAGAAATCACACTTTAACTACGCCGGACTGGCTTCTAATGAAATTAAATATTAATCAAGGTGTGTGAATACACAGACTGTGTGCGCATTGCTGAGTTTTGTGTAAACTGTAATGCATTCTTTGGGGAGTAGAAAGTTCAAAAGAACATCATTTGTTTGAAATAGAATAGTGTCTTTACTGGATAAAAGTATTAAAAGTATTTCTTTCAAAAAAAAAAAATTTGCATCAAGCACGATTTGATAAAAGACTAGCAAAACAGAAACAGATGTTCACTAAATATTCGAATATGTTATTAAAATGAATGAGAATAAACAATTTGTCCACTTTACGGATAGAGCTGTCCATTTTATAAAATAGCACAAACAGAAAAATTGCAGTATGACAACAACAACAAAAAAGAAAAGAGGAATGTTTGCAGTTTATATATTATCTGGGGCATTTTTATCACTTTTGGTGACATTTCACCCCCGAGTCCCGGTTGGTTTCTGACCTGAGTGTGAGCGTATGTGACCTGTGACCAAAGTGCAAGTATGATACAAGTGTTTGCATGTCCAGAAGCCGAGGCTCTTTTCTTCAGCTGTGCTTCAGGTGACAGGGATTTCAGTTTCAGACTCCACAGGCTATGACTGACACTCTGGAATGCTTTGTTTCTGCAACAGCACATTTTACCCTCTCAATGCCATTGTGAACCATCAATAAGGAGTATGGTAGAAAACTATGAATGTTAGAAATCAGAAAAGAAATCTCAACAGCAACAAGAATGGAGAGCTGGGACCTGTTTCATAAAACAAGTTTACCAAAAAAAAACAGGTTTATTTCAGAAAGTCTGGCTTATTGAAACACAAATGAAGTAAGCCTGACTTATTTGGTAAACTAGTTTAATGAAACAGGCCCCAGAAGTTTCTTTCTTCTTAGATGTTCTCCTAAGAAAAAGACCCCAGTGTTCATTTTTTACAGTTTTTGCCTTTTGGTGGAAATATCCTTTCAATTTAATCAATGTCAAATATTTGTATTGGTAGCGGTTATACATCACTAAATTGGCATCTGTTTTTAGTCAATGTAAATAACATATTCCCAGCGATAACATTCTTAGAACTATGGCTAGATTCTCTTAAAGATCGGAACAAATGTAACAATCCAGTAACATTATTAGAATGTTCATTCAAAGCTTTTTGATGTTTAACAATGTTCTCAAAATGTTAGCGCACACACACACACACACACAAATTACTTATACATTGTTTATAGAAAGTTATTTTTCTGAAACATTATTTGTGACCCTGGACCAAACCAGTCATAAGAGTCAATTTTTGGAAATTGAGATTTATACTTAATCTGAAAGCTGAATAAACAAGCTTTCCATTGATGTATGGTTTGTAAGTTTAGGGCAATATTTGTCCGAAAATCTGGAATCTGAGGGTGCAAAAAAATCAAAATATTGAGAAAATCGCCTTTAGCCATGCATATTACTAATCAAAAATTAAGTTTTGATATATTTATGGTAGGAAATTTACAAAATATCTTCATGTAATATGATCTTTACTTAATATCCTAATGGAATAAAAGAAAAATTGATATTTTTGACCCATACAATGTATTGTTGGCTATTGCTACAACTATACCCGTGCGACTTACGACAGGTTTTGTGCTCCAGGGTCACATATGGATGTTTGTCTAACATTTCTAAACTTGTCTAAACAGTGCTCAGAGAACATTCAAAGGCAACAAGTTTTAGAAAAAAAAACAAAAAGGTTTATATTTTGTATAGAATATATTTTTGTTAGCTGGGTTAGTGGATGAAAACATGCAAAAGTAAATTAAACACACTTTACATGTTAATTTAAACATGCATCACCATTTAACATAAATGAACAATAAGAGTACACTATTATAATAATGTTGTGAATCTTTATGCTTTTGTTACTCGTCATTTGCGTTTAGCACAGTTATAGAAAGAGCATGTTCACATGACTGAAATATTTTGACTAAGTAAATCCACAAGTGAATTTGAACAGATCTGATTATTTAAAATCATATTCGTATAGATCGTTATTCCTTAATTCAGTATATTTTAATAAAAACAATAATTATCATCACAATGTCGCAAAATTATTCCAAATGAGCAAACCTTTCTTCAATGCAAGGAAATATTTTACATTTACTAATGAACATTTTGTTTCTCAAATGTAAAGTCAAACAATCCTCTTAACCTAAAGGACTAAGGCAATGTTAAAGGTGCAGCTCAGCCACAAATCATGCATTTTTCTCTGAAGAATGACTAAATCAAGTAAAGGCATGCAGCAGTGCTCAGTAACTGCTCTGTTCTTTCCATTGTTAGAAATCCCAGCTGTGGTGGGAATGAACAGCGACACACTGGAATGACTGTAATAATAAGCATCAAAGCTGAGGAAACGACCCAGAGAATTGTCAGGTGAGAGTCTGGGCAAAAGTGCAGCTGTTGGGGCGTGGCTTCAGCTGTGGGCGGAGCCAACATTTGTGGTGGGGTCATTTTAGGAGGTGGTCCAGCATCATCGCCTTTCAGTTTGCAATTCAAGCTGCATTCTCCAGCTTATTTTTCAACACGGAAGTAAGCTATTCACTGTGAATGTGCGAGACTTCCGATTTATTAGCCACTAGGCCTATAGGTAAATAACTAAGAATTTGGGATACAAACCAGTGTGTTTATGATTACGATTATATATTAAAATAATATGATAACAAATAGCAGTTTGCAATATCAAGCAACTTAACAGACTGTTTTGGTACAGCTAACAAAACTGAATGTAAACTGCTATGCTATGTCGGAATCAGTCCGGCTAGTAAAAAGTGTCACAACTTTGTCAAACTCGTAATTACAATTTGGAAACTCGGAAATGGTGGTGGCTTGAACAATTAAGGAAGTTATGTGGCAAGGACTCTCATTCTCTCCAAAGCTGCATTTATTTGAGAAAAAAAAAATATATATATTGTAAAAAATTTAAAACAACAGTTTTGTATTTTAATATATTTTAAAATCTATTTATTTCTGCGATGCAAAGCTGCATTTTTAGCAGCCAGTACTCCAGTCTTCAGTGTCACATTCTAATATGCTGATTTGCTGTCCAGGAAACAAATATTACTTAATTTTCTTATTACTATCAATCAAAGACTATAGAATACCCGAGACGTGTCACTCGTATCCATCTTTTTCTTCAACGCGGAAGCAAGCCTATGGGTGAGACTTCCGGTTCATGGCCTGTATTGTGGCCAGCCTAAGGCACACCTGTGCAATAATCATGCTGTCTAATCAGCATCTTGATATGCCACACCTGTGAGGTGGATGGATTATCTCGGCAAAGGAGAAGTGCTCACTAACACAGATTTAGAGAGAATAGGCTTTTCGTGTACATAGAAAAAGTCTTAGATCTTTGAGTTCAGCTCATGAAAAATGGGGGCAAAAACAAAAGTGTTGCGTTTATAATTTTGTTCAGTGTAAATTACATAAAATACCCTAATTTGAATCGCGATTTGTTAGCATTCTCAACCGATTGAATCGTCACGTAGATTTTTCAAACCGGCTAGGGGTAATCGTTACATCCCTACTCTCCAGCCTGTTGTGTGAATATCATCCAGAAAGAGCTCTTAGGTCTGCCAACCAGAGTTTGTTAACTCTTCCAACATCAAAATAAAATTCTAGGGGTGATCGAGCTTTTGCCATAGCCGCACCTAAACTTTGGAACACGTTACCGTTCCATATTAGAACTGCACCAACATTACATACTTTTAAATCAAAGTTAAAAACGTACCTCTTCACTGCAGCCTATGACTTGTGATGTTGTTTGTTGTCTGATGTTTGCTTGGTTTGTATGCATGTTTTTAAGTCTTTTACAACATTGTACAGCACATTGGTCAACTGTAGTTGTTTTTAATTGTGCTTTATAACTAAATTGAGACTTGAGACAGTGTTAGTAATAATAACAGTATGATACAGTGTGTCAGATGTAAATTAGTGATGTCAAATATGAAATTTAATCGTAAGCTTAGTAAACAGTTTTGGAGAATTTGATGTTTCCCCATTCAAAGAGATAGGAGCTGCACTTGCATGCTCGAGAGGCGTTTCAAAGATGGCCGCCGGGTGACGTGACTTGTCTTAAAGGGACTTGCCTATCAATGCTAAAAGTTGTACTGCTTATGTACTTGAGCTGAGAGAATACTATGGCCTGACACCCACAAACAGACCACTGCAGATATAAAATTGATATTCCAAAATAATTAAAATTTAAAAATTTAAAAAAGCTTGAATGAGTGTCACTGACTATTTGCACAATATAAAAATATTATTGCAAATTTTATGTTGTTCATTATTTGTAATACATTATTGTGACATCATTTTTTCATATTTAAATCTCACGATTTAGACATTAAAAAAGCAATATGACAAAAGGGGGTCCAAAAAGGGCCTCACGGCACCATAATCCATCCTTTTGCTGTTTTGGCAATCCTTTGGCATTAGACCATGCTTGAATCATTATAACAATGAGACTTTTCTTTTGAATGTGACCTGGACATCGCTGCTTAAAAAACTGGATTTTGAAACTAACCTTAAAAGCTGATCTCCCAGAAAAGAGCTCAAAACGTCTCTAAAACCAGCCTCAAGACTCGCAAACCAGCTTAAGCCGGTTTAAGATGGTTTTTTTAGGGATGTTCTTTTAAGAAAGATGGAGGACCACAAACAATTACTGTACTTTTCATTTAGTTTTTATTTATACTCGAAATGCTATACATATCATCTAAAATAAATGATATTTACAGTCAAGTCCTCTCTACATCAGTGTGTTTGGAAAGAATTACAACAGACAAAACAAAAGAGAGTCATTGACACCATTCCAGTGATTCCCATATAAGGCAATTCCCATATTCGCAGCACTTATGAGGAAAAAGATTGTCATGGCAATGGGGTGATGAACCACTGACCAGGTCAAATGCAATCAAAGGGCAGGTGCACTGGTCAGTTATGGCATGGACGCAAACTTGCCTCAACTTGATAAGATGCATGAAATGGTGACACTGACTACAGCAACGTGCAGTTACGAGAACTCAAAGGAATCCAGCATTTTGACCGCAACCTCACGGTCATTAAAAACTCACACAGATGATATAAGGACTAACATACCTAACCTCAAAGGTTAAAGATCTGAGCTAGTTCTCGGGTTCACATCCTAGAAGGACCATCATTTCTGGAAAAGAAAAGGCTCTGCTACATGACTAAATATCCTCAAATTAGGACTAAAATATTTCAATGAAAATATCTTTAACTAGTTAACTCAAGACTAACATGCTATCAGGTGTGAACATCTATAAATCCATCCAGATGTTCTATTCTATAAAACATATATACAGATGCAGACCAGATGACCACTATACAATTACCAACTACCTGTTATTTGGCCACAAATTAGTTCAGGAAAGACACTAAAATTACTACACTAAAAATTACAAAGAGCAAAATGTTAGCGAAAAACTAATTTGTAAATGCAGAAGACATGCTGTTGTTACCTGACAGGAACACAGTTTCAATCTGTTATGTTATCAGAGCACGGAGTACATGGTGAGCCAATGCATGACCTAAAGTGCTGGAAGGAAGTGGAACTGGAAGGTGAGCATTGCATTTCTACGTGCTATATGGCTTGAGAGCTTTTACTAACACAGTTGAATGGTTTTATCTTCTCAGGAACGAGGCTACATACAGAACAGTCCAATTTGTTGCATATACGGATGAGCATTAGATAGAGATGTCACGATGATTCAATTCTGACCGGTCATACAAATAGTGTTGATCTGTATCAATTGAATATGATTTTTCAAAATTTTTCGGGTTTTATAAAATGCTTGGAATAATGCAAATTAGGGATGCACGATATTATCGGACTGATATCGGGATCAGCCGATAATGGCTTTACATGTAAATATCGGCATCGGCCCGATATGAAATATTATGCCGATATGTCTGGCCGATAAGAGGAATACGTCAACTCACATGTGCTCAGGGTGTGCTATTGATTAGATCATGTCAGCAGTGTGGCTCATTCTTGCAGCAAAGTTTTGTCTGAATGAAGATTAGATTGACTGTTTTGGATCGCTGCATTTAATCTGTGAAAGCACGTACAGAATGTTATTTTTTTGGGTGAACTATTCATTTAAATTTGAATATAGTTTCTGCATGTCTTAAAATGTCTTAATTTGTCCTTCCACAGATTGAGTCCTTTAAAAAAGTCGGAGCAGAAAGTCATAAATTCCTAAAGTCAAGCCATTAAATGTTGCATTGCACTACAAAAATCTTCCCCAGTATGTCTTGTTTTTTAATACAAATATCTAAACATTCTTAAATCTCGATAAGCAAATTGAAGACATGAAATGTAACAAAATTAAGTGAGTTCATGCTTAAAACAGTGGGCTCAGAAAAATCAACATAATTTAACATTGACAGATATCCTGTTTATGTTTTAAGCATGAACTCACTTAAATTTGTTACATTTCATATCTTCAATTTGCTTATCAAGATTTAAGAATGTTTGTTTTTTCATCATAAACTCACTTCATTTTGATCAGTTTCCTATAAAACAAGACATATAAGATGTCATTTTGCATCTTTGTATCTTGATTTAAGAATCTATATAGAGGAATGGAGATTGGTTGGAAGTTGTATTTTCAGACATTGAAGTGCAATACAAGATATTAACAATCAGAGACCATATTGATGTATTGTGTTCCATTCATAGATGTATTCCATACATTTTCTTTAGTTGGTCTTAAAAAGATATTTTCTAAAACCTACAGAAACCCTGAATTATCTGATAAGCATCATATGACATAACCATCTTGGCTGGAGAGAGCTAAAAAAGTTGTGGGATTTCAAAACCTTCTAAATTTGCAAATTAGTTTAAAAATTCCCTTATTTGAACGACAATATTTGACTTGAATTTAAGGCTCACAATGATCAGATTTTTTTTTAACGAATCATAATCAGATGTTTTTCTAATAATCATGACAGAGCCTGTGACAGTCGACGCTAAACCACAGTGGAAGTTTAAAAATGCTAATTTTTATTTATAAAAGTCACAGTTTAGCCAACCTATCAAACTCACCTTTCCCCAACAGAAATACAATAAACTGCCTCCTACTGACGGAAGACGTTCTCTTAAGAAAAATCAGATTTGACCCTTGTCTTCTGGTTCATTATATACAACCACTCCAGGTGTGATGAGACAGTTCAGCTGTCAGATCAGAAATGTTTTTTGCTATATTATGGCTGATTTTGATGATACACATGGAATGGGATGGATGGCTCAGATGATCATGTGGCGAAGTTTGCAGTTTAACTCCTTCTCTTTTCCAAGCAGTTCACTGCTGTGCTTTTTAAATGCCTCAAACTCCTAAAATGCGATATGTAAAAACATTGATATGCCATTGAGATCAAAATGTCCAATATACATGCAGGTTTTCTTTTAACAGACCTTTTTCAACTCATTGCAGGTGTCCTCTGCCCTCTCTAAGGCGTCCTGTAGTTCCTTCACTCTTAATTCACTGTTCACGGTTGCTGCTTCCTTTTCAAACCTGATTAAAAAAAATAATAATTTAAATATGAGAGAGGCAAACTAAGCAACAAATGCATTATTTTATGGATAATGGTAATTTCATGTGTGAATGGAAACTCAAAGTGATAAAGAAAGTCAGATATCCTGACTGATCTTTTGTCTGTCGTATTGGTTTATTGCAGGGGTGTCAAACTGGAGAGCCGCAGCCCTGCAGAGTTTAGTTCCAACCCTGAAAAAAAACTAACCCATGTAGTTTTCAATTGAGCCTGAAGGACTTGATTAGTTGGATCAGGTGTGTTTAATTAGGGTTGGAGCTAAACTCTGCAGGGCTGTGGCCCTCCAAGATTTGAGTTTGACACCCCTGGTTTAATGCAAAGGAATAGTTTGTTCAAATTTACCCATATGCCGTTCTGACTATATATTATGTTCTTTCTACCTTTATACCTAAAGAAGACTACCTTTATCATACTTTTATGGTGCTTTCTTGAGCCTGACAGTGTTATTCATTATGTACTTTCCTCAAATGGAAAAAGAAGCATTCTGCCTAACATCAAATTTTATGTTTCATGGAAGGAAAAAAGAAAAAATTACAGGGTTGGAATGACTTGAAGCTGATAATGATAATGAAAGTTTCACTTTTGGGTGAACTATTCCTTTAATAAACACGGCATGTGTTATCCATACAAAAAGTCTAGTGTTTATGTATAAAAGTCTTTTTACGTGTTTTGAGATTCATACCTGTTTTCTGCATCTAGTCTGCTGTTCTCCGCTTCCTGCCTTTTCCGCTCCAGCTCCTGAATTTCAGCTTGCTTGTCCTTTAACACAATGAAATGAAATCATTATAACTCCATCTGAAAACAAACAGTAATGTAACTGATAATTAATATTAAAGTGCCCCTATTATGGATTTTTGAAAATTACCTTTCATGCAGTGTGTAACAGAGCTCTAAGTGAATGAAAACATCCTGCAAAGTTTTAAATCTAAAAGTGCACCGTGTATAAAGTTATTGTCTCTCAAAAGAAAGAGTCGACTCTGAATCATTGAAACGAGTCATTTTTAAAATGAATCCCAAGCCGTTTCATGTTGACGTCAACATTAAATATTAGCATGTTGGTCTGAATGAAATGCAAATTCATTCTTTGCCACAAGGTGCCACTTTTGGAGCGGTAAAAACAGCTGTTTCCCTGGTAACGCTGTACACAAAGCAGTACTGCGCTCACAAACGCAGCTTTTATTATGAAATGGAAATGGAATCGACCAATCGGACCAATCACCGCAGATTAGCGTCACGCAAAGGAGGGGTTTGGAAAAAATGAATCGTTGAGCAAATCGTTTGGGAGTCGTTGAGCAAGTAAGGTAAAAAATAAATGCATATTATAAGACAATGAAAGTGTTTTTTGACCTTGCATGCATGTCATCCTGTTGTTGGGGACTCCCAAAACCAAAATATGAACCTTTAATAACCCATAATAGGGGCACTTTAAATCTAGGCTGACCATAAATCCTCTTTTTTCCAGAAGTGTCATGGCCGGGATATTTCATATTTGCTGAAGGTAATGACTAAAAAAGTAGTTTGACCAATAGCGTGCAGGCATTGTGCATAATCGGCCAATCATGGCATGCGAGAAGGTGGGATCTACTTGTTTTGAGTAGAACGGTCAAACCAATGCAAATATGCGTACATATAACGTATGAGGATTGCAGAGAGCATGTCAGTAGGCAAACAAAGCCAAAACCCTGACACTTCATGCAATCAAAAATTCTAGACATGTCCAGGAAAAGAGGTCGTATGGTCACTCTAGTGAATTCTGAACATTTGTTTCATTGCTTACCAGTATCATTTTCCCACGCTGCATTGAGAGATCAACGAGCTCATCCTTTTCCTTCATGAGTTTTTCCAGTCTCTCTTGAGTGTCTGTCTCTCTCACTGATTCTTTTTCCTGAGTTTGTCTTAGTTTGAGATCCAACTCTGTTGGAAAGAAATGTATGAGCTGTTTAACGGTGTACCAGGACAACTACACAAATTTACATAAAAATACTTTACCTTTTTTTTTATCTAGTTGCCAAGGCAAAGCCTCAATTAAAGTTATTTTAGCTTGATGTATTAATATAACTAAAACTTAATAAAAATATAATTAAAAAACTATATAGACATTTAAAAAATGCAAAAAACTCAACTAAATTACTAACTAAATTACTCAACTAAAATTGAATTTAAAATGGAAAATATAAAAATAATCACTATAATATGTGACCCTGGACCACAAAACCAGTCATAAGGATCATTTTATTTAAATTGAGATTTATACACCATCTCAAAGAAAATCTGGAATCTGAGGGTGCAAAAAAATCTAAATATTGAGAAAATGCCTTTAAAGTTGTCCAAATGAAGTTCTTAGCAATGCATATTACTCATCAAAAATTAAGTTTTGATATATTTACAGTAGGAAATTTACAAAATATCTTCATGGAACATGATCTTTACTTAATATCCTAATGATTTTTGGCATAAAAGAAAATTCAATAATTTTGACTCAACTTTGTACATGTATTTTTGGCTATTGCTACAAATATACCCCAGCGACTTAAGACTGGTTTTGTGCTCCAGGGTCACATAGTATCTCAGTAATACTAAAATAATATGGAACCCAACACAGTATCAAGTGTTTAGCTTACAAAAGTGAACTAAATTGCTCTTAAAATCAAGCATTAAAATGAATTCATTGGTTTATTAGATAAATTTAAACCAAAACACTGTAGAGTTTGATTGAATGTACATCAAAAACATAAATGTTCTCATGTTTTCTCTTTGAAACGAAGCTATTTTAGTATTTAAGAAGCGAATTATTTTGCTGTACTAAGGTGCACCATACTTTTGCATTTTAATATTTGCATTTATTGTTGTTTTTCCACAATCCTAACTGAGAAACACCATTTTAAATGTCATTTAACTTGAACTACAGTTATGTATTTAACAAAACTACGATCAAGTTTCTTATTTGAAGAATAGTTTGTTATTATTCTTTGGTTTCGGTCAAATTTCGAATACATACCTGCACACATCTCGACAGCATTCTTCAACTGTTTTTGTGTGTCGCTCAGTTCGTTCTTCAAAGACGCCTCTTTGATCTGATGGAGGTTGATCAGTTCTTTCAGTTTAATCTGGAAACCGGTTGTTTTCTCCCTGTTGGGATCATAAAGATATCGTCAAATACTCACTGTCCTTATTTCACTAAAGGACATTCAGTTCTGGAAGTATATTTCCCATTCATGTTTTCCATATGTATTTTAAAAAAATCAATCAATAAATTGTTCTAATTGTTCAAGAGTTCATGAAAACTTAACAAAGGTGGGTCTCTCTTCAGCATTATGAATTCTATGTTAGTGTAGTTTTTAGCAGAAACATGTCAATTTTGGCTATTTGTTTAAGTGGTGTTCTTAAAGGGGTCATATGATGCGATTTCAATTTTTCCTCTCTCTTTGGAGTGTTACAAGCTCTTGGTGCATAAAGAAGATCTGTAAAGTTGCAAAGACTAAAGTCTCAAATCCAAAGAGATATTCTTTATAAAAGTTCAGAGTCAGCCACGCCTACCTAAAATGGCTCGTTCTAACACGCCCCCACATATCTACCTCACTATGTGGGAAGATTTGCATAATGCCGCCCAAATGGTCACGCAAAAAAAGAAGGCGTAACTTTTATTCTCGCTGTAGTATTGTTGTTGCCGATGCTGCCATGTCGTGAAGACGCTGTGTGCTTCGTTGTGAAAGCAAAACTACTTTGTTTGGTCTTCCAAAAGAGGACGATATCTGCTTCGTCATGCCTAGAGCTGATACGTGCTGGTCGCTGAGGAAATACATCAACTTAATGCTGTGGATCGCCGGATCGGCTTTCACCTATGACGCGTCGGGCTGGACAAAAGTGAAGCGAACGCAGAGAGAGAGAGAGAGAGCGACAGTTCGCGAGAGAGGCCGAGTGCGTCCGAGAGAGAGAGTGAGATGTGTGACGAGAGAACACAGACAGGGTTTTATGTTTACGCGGCGCGATGCAACGCAACGCGTAAAAAAACAGTATAAGTCATTATAATCAGTAATTATGTCCCCACTGGATGCAACAAATGCCTCATTTATAATGGGTTTTAGTGTTTTTGTCTCGTTGCTCCGGCCGGACACGGCATCAACAGTATGGTGAGGGGCGTAACATTTCCGGCCAATCACAACGCACTAGATAGCTGGCCAATCCCAGCACACCTCGCTTTTCAGACCGATGAGCTTTGTAAAAATCGACGCGTTTCAAAAGGCGGGGCATAGAGGAGAAACAATAATGTACAGTATGTGGAAAATAATGTGTTTTTTGAACCTTAAACCGCATAAACACATTTCATTACACCAAATACACAAAATAGTGTTCTTTTTAGCAGCATCATATGACCCCTTTAAGTGGAATTTTTACTTCCAGAACAGACTGAAACCGAGAACCGTTCCTTACTGATACTCTGTTTCTAGTATCTTATGTTGCTCTGCCAATTCCTTGAGCTCTCGAGTCAGTTTGAGGATGGTCTTCTCTTTTTCTTGCACTTCCTGACTGAAAAGCGTTTCATTTTCCTTCCCGAGTCTCTCGTTCTCTTTCTCCAGCTTGGCATTCTGGCTCTTGTACTCGTTCTTGAAGTTGATCAGCTCTCGGTGGTTGGAGGCCAGGTGCATGAATCTCTGCTCCAGCAGTTCGGATTTCTTCCTCTCGTTCTCCAGCTCCAGCTGCACATTGGCTCTCAGGTTCTCCAGCTCTGCGTTGATCTTCTCCAGAGCCTGACAGCGCAGAAGCATCTCGTCTGCTCTCTGTTTCAGGATGCAGATGAGAGTTGACTGCTCGTCGATTCTTGATCGCAGCACGTCTGCTTCTGTCCTCTCTTCCTGGGAGAGACTTCGGAGCTTTTCCAGGGCTTGGTGCACATCGTCCATATCCTTATAGGAAGGATTAAGATCTGGGGTTAAACTTGTGCTAATACGATTTCATTTCAGTCAGTCATTATATTCAACAACAAAAGTGATTTCTGCTTTGAAATGGTCTAATGGCTGTTTTTTTTAAAGTCAGATACTGATATTTAGAGAAAAATTTGCCCGATAGCTGATTCAATTTAAAATACAATATAATTAAAAGAAAAGTAGTTCTTCCAAAAAATGAACATTTGCTGAAAATATACTCACCCTCAGGCCATCCAAAATGATGAGTTTGTTTCTTCATCAGAATAGATTTGGGGAAATTTAGCGTTACATCACTTGCTTTGCTTTTAAACAGTGCTTGATCTGTGTATATTTCTCTCCTGATTCAGACAATTAGACTTTTTCACCGGAGAAGCAATATTGTGGATACAGGATTCGTATTTTAGCCATAAGCGGTGGTGTTACGATAAATTAAAAGCATCTTAATAATGGATTTGTTTCTTACAAACACAACGTTTTGCTTCACTAGACGTTAACTGATGGACTGGACTGGTGTGGATTGCTTGTGGATTAGTGTGATGTTTTTATCAGCTGTTTGGACTCTCATTCTGACGGCACCCATTCACTGCAGAGGATCCATTGGTGAGCAAGTGATGCAATGCTGCCTTTCTCCAAATCTGTTCTGATGAAGAAATTAACTCATTTGCATTTGGATGGCCTAAGGATGAGAACATTTCCAGCCAGTTTTCATCTTTGGGTGAATTATTTCTTTAATTAGTCATAGCATGTCATTTAAATTACATGAAATAAAAAATTTTATTACAACAATTACTCAAAATATTTGAAAATGATTTGAATATTTGTGCACTGACAAAGCTGTTGGCAGAATGACTTTAAATGGCCAAATATCACAGATTAATCAGCCTGGATGATAAGTCTATCACTCACTCTTATAATAAAAAAAAGCGCTGCAATTTATAGTGCAAATGTGACGAACTGAAAAGCCAACAGCAAAAAAACAACAACTTTGTCTTAAAGTTTTAAATTACAATCATTTTTCTCAATCCTCCAAACAAAAACTTTAATATCATCATATTGTGAAATGGTGAAGATGAACAAACTGTAATGGGCAGGTAATGTACTAAACATTTTAATAATCTAATGACTGGTTGTGTGAAAATGGCAGAAATGTTTCCCTGTGTAATAAAACATCCAGGTATTCGCATGGATTTGAATGAAAAGCCTTTAAAACTACATTTTATACAGTGTAATATGCTTTAAAAAATGTAGTGTATATAGAATGTATGCCATATTTTGAATACAGAAACAGTACTTAATAACCTTAGTGTATATTAAAGGATGCACACTTCTTGTATAATAACGTATCTGTTTTTACAGAGCACAAATCAGCTGTAGAATTACAGACGTGACTGCAGTTTTTTTCATGGATGTATTTTCAGGTACAATCAGGCAAAAGGGAAAATGGGGCTTTACCATTTCAGTCACATTCACCTGTTCACATCATTTTGTTATAGCTTTGTTGAATCATTTGTTTATTAGTTTAGTTATGGATACAGCTCTATGTTGATTTGAAAATCATGCATATTATTCTGAGGTTTGTCTTTTTGCTGTTTAATACCTTCTATGCTTATGGTAGAGTCAGGTCTATATAATGTTTGTATAATCTATGTTTGGGAGAGTTCTCTCTTCTCTCTCTCTCTCTCTCTCTCTTTAATGTTATTCTTTGATAGGAATTGTTAATCAGTGGTAGAGCTTCTATTATATTTGAGAGGCATTACAATCAGGTCTTTTTGCACGTTTTCATGGATTTTCCCATTTCTTCATGTTTGTTTATTTGCAAAACCTCTTGATAGCTGCACTTTTTCCTTTCCTTTCCCTTTTTTAAAATAAATAAATAAATAAAATTCCCTCCTTTTTTGCACTGCTTGTGATCCGGGTTTATAGGCTGCTCTATTAAACAAATGAACGCAATGAAACCACACTGGGATACACAAGCCAAGCAAGAATCTATTATATTACGATGGCCGATTTGAAATGATCTGTGTTTTCAGAACTAGAGTATTTGTTGGGGCAAGTTGTCACATATTTTAAATACATAAATATTATTAATATAAATGTATACTGCGTACTAACTGTAATATTTGTAACCAAAAACAATGGTTAATTATTTTTGCAAGTGACAAGTTTGCTGTTTATGCCCATTGTGACAACTTACCCCATTCAGTGTGACGCCACTGAGGCATGTTATGACAAAAAACTGGACATGTGTTATATGAACTGTATTGTTTATTTTTATTTTCTTAAGCAGTATCGGTGGAAATGTTCAAGGTGTTTGTCAACGAAACTGAATTGGAAGAAGTAACATAAATTCCTTGAAAATAGTAGCCTAAATGGGGTAAAAAAAAATATATATTTTTAAATGTGACAACAAGCCCCGGTATGTTTACACTAGTGGGTGATTGTTGGTTTTAAAGCTCACAAACTGCAAGTAGAGTATCACGCCTCAGGTATTAAAAAAAATGAATTACAATTTTTAATTCAATCTAAAAATTAAGCAAATCTATGTTTCGGGAGAAAAAGTTTTTTTTTTTTTTTTTTTTTTTTTTTTGGTAATGCGCCACCAGTTGCTGTGTTTTTTTTTGGGGGCGCATTATGCGTTTCAAATCACGATTTTATCACAAATGCATAATCAAAACAGTCGCTGGTTGATGGACAGAGATCATGCGTGTCAGTTGCAGAAATGGGCGTAAACAATTTTGTATGAACATCACGTACCTGTTTAGTGTCTTTGATCATCGTTTTTAGGTCTATTGGGGTTTTCTGAGGAGATGTCATGCTGAAGCTTTCAAGGCTATGTTTTTGCAGAAGGAAATCCTGAGGTTTCTTCACAAAGGCAGCGCAGTGATCCTACGGCTTGTGGCTATTCAAAGCTTCCCCGGTTGCCCCTAGCAACAGCGAATCCAGTCGCGATTATTTCGCCTATTTTTCCCTTTTGATAGCCTGCATTTGAGAACGTGATTCAGCGTTTTAAAAATCGACTCACATTTATAACACGTCCTGTTGATCTAGATAGGTCTGTTTTGTGTTTCCCCCTCAGGTTAAGCAGATTGGGCTGAAAAAGCAGGTGTAGTGCTCGAGTTCCACCACTAGATGTCGCCACGACTCCTCTGTGGTTTATACCGGTTCGAAAGGTGCAGACTTGTTTTTACACATTTGCATTAGGTTGATCTGAAGAGTAAAGAATTGATTTGATTAACATTAAGTTATAACCTACAGCTGTAGCTCTGTTGAAAAAAAATAAAAATCAACAGACTGTTTAGAGCCAGTCAGACTGAGAAGCCAGCCAGAATCTTAGGCTGGTTTAAATATTTTTTATTTTTTTCAGTGGGAGCTCTTAAATTATCAACTGAGGATCACATTAAAAGTCTTGGACATAAAAGGGTCACTTTAACACACATCAGACTTTAGTTTTGGCCCAAAAGGTTCACTTATTAGCTAAGCATGGGATCTTTGACTTGCCTGCCTGACTCCTTATAGAAACTCACTGATCTTAAAGGGATAGTTCACCCAAAAATGACAAATTCTGTCATCATTTACTCACCCTCATGTCGTTCCAAACCTGTACGAGTTGCTTTCTTATGTTGAACACAAAAGAAGATATTTTGAAGAATGCTGGTAATCAAACAGTTAGTGGTTGCCATTGACTTCTATAGTAGGAGAAACAATACTATGGAAGTCAATGCAACCACCAACTTTTTGATACATATCTTCTTTTGTGTTCAACATAAGAAAGCAACTCGTACAGGTTTGGAACGACATGAGGGTGAGTAAATGATGACAGAATTGTCATTTCTGGGTGAACTATCCCTTTAAGTAACGCATTTAAAACCGTGTTTTGCATTATTTGACTCTTGGAAGACTTGTGCTCAGTCTTGAGAATCAGACACAGCTGTGGGCTACTACCAATAATCATTTAAAATAATAAGCATCATATTTTTGCTAATAGCTCAAATATTGACTCAAGCGTGTGCACACTTAGAAGCTTCATAATGTAGTTTCACAACAGACTATAAAAACCACAGTCAAGTTGTCGTTATTGAATTAGCCTGGTGTTGTAATACATAGACGCACAAATTAAAAAGTTAACATGTTCCAATTAATTAAAGCAAACTGATTTGTTAAAAGAAGTGGTTGATATGTTTTTTGTATGTCTGTTGCCAGTAGTGGCTCGTAGCTGCGTTTTGGAGCAGAGTTGGTTAACTGGTTTAAACTGGTCATTAACTGAAAGCTGTTATTAGGTGGCTGATCACCAGTCTGACCGCCTTAAACTGGTAGGACAATGATGTACACTTTGCTGACACAATATTGTTTAAAATTTAGTACTGTCTGCTGACTCTAGGATAAATGACCGCTTCTCTTAATTGTTCAATCAAACACAAGTTTAAATTGGAAACTTTAATTTGCTGCCCTAAACGTGAAGTAAAATAGCCAAAAGCTACAGACTGCAGTGCATTACTGATGAAGAGGCGGTACGCTGGTTTTGATGTTAAGACATAACGATGAACATTTTTACAGTTTTTTTTTCCTCCAACATTTTTACATTTTAAGATGAAAAATGAGAATAAAATGGGAGAATAAAACAGATTATTGCAGTACGTTTTACAAGATAATACTATTTCAGTCTTTAAAGTTTCACACTTAAGTCAATGTGTTACATGCCGTTGTAATTCTTTGTGAAATGTACCAGACATTTTTGAGTGAAAATAGTTTTAGGGTTCTAGTAAATCCTACACCATATATTATATGCGAGATCTAATATAGATCTATATTATTATAGATGATTATCAGTTTGGTATCTTATTATACCAGAAGTGCCAGAAGTGGTCCTTTTGCCTAGTGTCTATTCCAAAAAGATAGCAGCATTAAAAGGTTCAAACAAATGTATCACCCTCCTTCTTATTGCAGAATCAGGAAACATGCAAAGCCAGCAAAACAGGTGTCTCAGTAAATAAAATACATGTATAATAATAATTAATAAATGACAATTATTTATTAGGCTACACTCTAAAAAATGCGGGTTAAATACCGACCAGTGCTGGGTAAAAAGGGACAAAACCCAGCAATTGTGTTGTTGGACCCGCGGTGTGTACTACTCAGAAGGTTTAGGTTAAACAATTAACCCAACCGCTGGGTCAAAACAAAAAAAATTGCTGGGTTTGTCCCTATTTTACACAGCACTGGGTTGTATTTAACCCAGCATTTTTAGAGTGTATAATATTATCAATGTATTATATATTATTTATTATTATTACAGCAATAATACCAGTGATTTGTAAATATTTCACATACTGTGACTCTTGCACCATGCACACATTATGCAGCCTAGTCGATGAGCTCAACAGGTTCCTGGGGGCCAGTTAAGGATTTGATCCTGTGGGTCGAGCCGAGGGGGGAGCGTCATGTGCACGCCCTTTTTCATCAGCCCCGGGACAAGTGAGTAAGAGCCACTTCACTGCATCTCAGTCCCAAGAGCTTCATGAGGGGCTGGACACAGCAGCCGGGACCGTGCGTCACAATGCACCTCCAACTTCTCCTCATTATAGCTTTATGCGCGCTTCATTGCGATTGTCAAGGTACGTTGCGACTTTTGTTATTAACTTGTTTCGTATCATATTTGTTTTAGATACGGTCCCCTTTAGTGCATATAAAGGACTTTTTTTCATAACAGGCATAACGGGCAAGTAACTGCGTAACATCACGATCATTCTGGTTTAATTGAGCTACACAACTGTGCAAAAAGTGCAATTAGCTTCTCAGAGTTTGTTGAAAAATAAACAATCATTGTTATTTTTTGCATGCTACATTGCAAAAAAATCTCGCTCAAAATAAAATTGAAAAAAAAAAAAAAGGTAAATATTATAGGCTACACATTGTTGCCGTGGCGCACAAAGCCTCTCTCAGATTTGAGGTTCTCGGAGAACTTTTGCATGGTCTTTGCATGGACTTTGGCGTTGCTAGGTAACAGAGACGAGCATGTGACTTGAAGACAATCTCTAGCAGACCCCAAGCTGCTGGTACAAAGCAACTTCAACACGTTTCTGCGCTCGGCACTGTTTCTAAAGACTTAACCAGTCTCCTGTGGAGGGGAGCTAGAGTTTGAGACGCGCTTTTTGCCGTGTTGCAGTCGGTTAGTCAGTTGACAGCAACAGGTTGCTCTGTGTGGTTGCATGGCTAGAGCTTCTCGAAATGTAATCTGCTTTCTTTTTGCCCAACCCTTAGTATGTAAGCTTCTTATGTGCATCAAGCAACTAATTACTCAGCAGCTGCCGCACAAGACTACCATTGCTGCCCATGAAACACTAGTGAAACTGAGCTGTGGTTGTCTTTATTGAGATTTTAAAACTTTTATTAAGTATAATACTTTATTAAGAATCATTGCAGATTGTTTGTTTCTAGGGAGAACTGGTATGGTTGCATTAAACGGAAGCGAATGCAATTCAGTTTCCTGACCATTGTGACCTTGAGGCGTCAAAATCACATCTTCTCGCAGTCTTCTGGGATTTTGGGCTGCTATGTTTGCATCAGGTTTAAGTTTGTGGCCGTAGCCTTGATTGATCTCCTCAGAAATGCGAGCCAGGAATGAGTTCCTGTAATCCAGCTTTATTCAGCATGTGTTTTCGGAGGAAATGACCAAAAGGGTCTTGATGGAGGGGGGACAGGTTACTTTCTCTAATCCGCTGAGCTTCCTGTTGGTTCCCCGAGCTCTCAGTTTCAGACCCGAGGGTCAAAGGTCTTTGAAGGTAGTTGTTCGTTACCTTGTTTAGCATGCATTTTAATTTAAACTTGGGCTTTAAAAAAAAACAACCTGAGCTGGCACAATGTAAACCGTTTTGACACCTCGTTTCATGATGTTTATTAACCAACCTATGAAACCGTCCTGTATAAATTAATATTTACAGCCAGTAGCGTGTTACTCATTGCCTGCAAAAGTGATGATTATGCTGATTTATCACTTTTTTTTGTTTGTTTCATTAGTCATGTATTAGCTGTCTTTGGATTGTAATGATTAAAAGGACACTTTCACTCAGTGTCACATTCGCCAGCGGCCTTTTTTTTATTATGTGCAGCCATGGGTGCAGACAATACCGTGAAGATCAGCGAACAATGATATCTCATTCAGGAGGCTCAATCAGATGTGGATCAGTGAGGGGCACTGTTGCCAACTCTCGCGAGACAAATAAGCAACCGCTGCTTCAAAAACAAGCCCAAAACAAGCTCAATTTTTTGGATGGATGATTTATTATCATCAATATGATTTATTATCAATTATTTATTACCAATAAATGAACCTGCAACATATTAAACTGAAACCACTCTTTTATCTGAAAAGCAAAAACAGAAGCTATTTTACAAAAATCAGCAAACTGCAACAAAAATGGGAACAAAACCCATCTCCAATCACTTGTGTGCAGAATATGATTGGAGAGATGGAAAAGGAGAAAAACACAAGTGCTTCAAAAGGGGAGCTGTAACATAATTATAGCCTATTAAGAAATATGCTATTCGAACCATATTTACTCTTAGTATTAGTATAGGACTACTTGTTTTTTATTACAGCCCGTGATAATTAATACATTACAAAAACATTGTAAAAATTAAAAAATAGGCTAAAAGAAAGTCATCCCACTCCTCTACGTCTACTTCTGTCATCGCTTGGATTACAGCGTCACGGCACGCGCCTTCTTTTTGAACGTGATTTTCTCCAATGAGGGGGAGGAGGGGGCGGAACATTTGGCAAATTAATCTGCAGCACTTATATTATTGCACTGGTTGGCTATTAGACAGAGTGTCAACCAATGCATTGGAGAATAAGGCGAACATAAATAAAGAAACAAAGTTGCTTGTCAGATTTCCCGAACAAGCAACCGTATTTTTTTAAATAAGTTTTTCACGCAACTTTACAAAAAAGGAAGGCCAAAGTCGCGAATAATACGCAGACTTCGCAACTATGGTGAGGGGCCTCATGATCTGTGGGGAAGTCGTGGCCTAATGGATAGAGAGTCGAATTCATAACTCAAAGGTTGTGGGGTCGAGTCTCGTACCGGCAGGGCTTGTAGGTGGGGGGAATGAATGTACAGCGCTCTCTCCCACATTCAATACAACGACTGAGGTGCCCTTGAGCACCGAGTAGGCACCGAACCCCCAACTGCTCCCCGGGCGCCGCAGCATAAATGGCTGCCCACTGCTCCGGGTGTTGAACTGGTGTGTCTGTGTGTTCACTGCTGTGTGTGTGTGCACTTTGGATGGGTAAATGCAGAGCACTAATTCTGAGTATGGGTCACCATACTTGGCCACATGTCACGTCAGTAACAGGATTTCCATGCACGAAATCAAGAGAGGGAATCAGTTTGATGCTGGACGGAGGATCTTATCTGAACCTGGCTGTCAGCAAGCTTTAAAGTTCATAATTTAAACACTTTTGCATTTGACTCCTTTAAAACTGTAAACCTCTATGGAAGCCCATTTCCATAGACTTTTAATCTTACAATTCTGACTTTTTATTCTTGCAATTCTAAGAAAAAACAGAGAATTCCGAGATATAAACTGACAGGTCTGACTTTTTTTCTTGCAGTTCTGAGTTTTTAACATTTTGCGATTGTTTTTTTTTTTTCTGCCGTGGATTAAAAAAATGAGAATGGTAAGTGCAAACTTTATCTCATAATTCATCTCATATTTTTTTTCTCTCTCAAATACACGTTGATATCTCACAATTCTGAGTTTATATCTCACAATTCTAAGTTTAGTGTGTAGCAGGATTTGTGAGATACAAATCAGATTTGTGAGAAAAAAAGTCAGAATTGTGAGATAAAAGACGCATCCCGTCGTGAAAACAAGGTTTCATAAACTTCTCATTCCTTGCCTCCATAGAGAAATCAATCTTTTTAACGAATAATGTCTTTAAATGCTTTCAAACTATTTATAACATCGATTTAATTTATAATTTTGCAATGAAATTTTTGCATATTTACAGTATGTTGTTGCAAAATATAAACAATATATTTACGACAATACATTTGAAGTTGAATCCAACTTTATCCGCACACATATAGCACACTCACATAAAGCAATATATACTATATAATAGTGCTGTCAAGCGATTAATCGCGATTAATACAAGTTAAACGTTTTTGTTTGCATAATATATGTGTGTGTACTGTGTATATTTATACACTCATACAGTATATATTTTGAAAATGATTTACATGTATTTGCATGTATATATTTATATAATTTATATTAATAGATAAACATATTTTCTCGTAAATATATACAGCATGTGTGTGTATTTATAGGTACATAATAAATATACACAGTACACACATATATTATGTAAACAAAAACTTATTTTGGATGCGATTAATCACAATTAATAGTTTGACAGCACTAATAAAAACCTCAACTTAATTTGTAGCAAAATCTAACTATATTATCGCTAAGTTAGTCAAGTATATCCAACTTTACCCGCATACATACAGTACACTTACATAAATCAATATATACTATATAGCTCAACTCAATAACTCATTGCCACAGAATGCAAACTATATAATCACCCGGCAAAATATTTAAAGTTGTCTATAAAGTGCATCCAATTTTATCCAAATCATGGAGCAAACTCATATACATAGAAATATTAGACATATAGCAAAGATATACAGGAAATCTCAACTTAATTGTTTATATTGTCGCAAAATGTAACTATATTACCGTCCCGCTCATCTTTTACTAAATTCGACTATAAGACATGAAGATATTCAAATATTTGAAATATTAACATCATAAAGCTTTGAAACAATGTGTGGCTTATAACTCTTTACTTTGAAATCCTAGAGCAAATGAATATGAAAATTACTTAAAGATGCTTAAAAAGTGGGCAGTAACTGTTGCCACTCCTGCCGTCTTAAAACAGTTTTAGGTTTGCCAGAGAATGAAGTAGCACTTTTGTACTCGTAGAGCAACTCAAAAGTGTACACAAAAGTCTCTAGGCTCCAAAGATTCTTCTTGTCTTAAGTATCTTTTTCAAGTTTACAGCTATGAGTGAGAAAATGTGCCTGCTAAATAGCACGACTTTCAGACTGTCGTTGTTTATTGTTCTAGAAAGAATTGCACGTCCGCTTGACGCGTGTTTGGTGTTCATTCCTCTGTGTAGGTTATTATACAAAAGTGTGAACAGGCTAAACAAACAGTAATGACGTCTGCATTTCGAACGGCGAGAAAATACCGAAATCCCATTTTTCCTGTTCTGCACGTGCTGCTTAAACCTCACACATGCTTCTGGGCCTTTGCGGTAAAAGTCCTTGAGCAACAGGGCTGCTGTATTAGAAACAGGAACAGAAGTTAACACAGTTGGCACTAATGAAGACTTCTAATCCTCTCAGTGTAAGCAGCACCCTCATTGGCCGTATTAGTCACTGCCGCGATGCCATCTAAAAGCTGAGAGGCCTGTGTTCACGTTTGACGACGTTGGATTGAGGGAGTGTGTGCTGTAAACAGAGGCGGACAAAGTACTCGACTCTATTACTTGAGTGAAAGTACAGATACTGCTGGTCAAATATTACTCTATTACAAGTAAAAGTTGTAAAGACAGATTTTTACTTAAGTAAAAGTACTGAAGTACTTGCTTTTAAAAGTAATTAAGTACCAAAAGTAAATTTCCTTTATGTCAACACACTGTTTATTATTGTTGTATGTAATACTTGAAATAACTCTGAAGCAACTTAGAATACATTACACCTACTAGCTTGTAGTATCTTTGGAATAAAGAGCTTTTAGAATGTTAAAAACCTATGGGGAAAAAATTAACACCCCTACCCACCCCCACAAAAGCAGTATGGTAGTGATCTCACACAGCTCTGACATGCTCTGTGCACACATCTACTGTATGTGTAGCCATTCATCCACATATGAACAAAGTGGACAGTGAAATCCAGTAAATACAGAATGATAAGGAAGAAAAAAAATCAAACCTGCTTTAAAACCCAGCAACACAACTGTAGCTGTACAACTTTACAACAGCAGCACTGCTTTAACAAAAAAATCAAAACAGCAAGACTTATTTGACATAAAACAAAAATTAAAAAAATGCTGTCTAATCGCTCTTGTGGTACTTTGATGTCACACACAGAACAGTCTATGCAGTGCTGCTTCAAGTCCAACACCTATTGTGTTTTATTAGGAGATGCACAACAGTTCTTATGTGGCTATATAGGTAATATTTTCACCTACACAACTGAGCAAAATCAGACAATATTGTGTCTAAAATATACCACAATATTAACTTCTTATTATTGAATTGTTGTAAATAATTATATCACATTTGCAGCTGGTCAGTGTTCAAAAAATTCTGGGAAATCACTTCATGTAGCCCTAAGAGTGATTAATGATAAACTGTCTGAAAAAAAAAAGAGAGTCACGTTTTAGAGAAGAAAAACATCACCCACTGACTTTCAAAGCTGCTACAGAGTAACGACTTTCTACTTCGAGGACCTGGATAGAAATGTAGTGGAGTGAAAAGTAAAATATTTGTCTTTCAAATGTAGTGAAGTTAAAGTCATAAGTTCCCAGAAAAAATAATACTCAAGTAAAGTACAGATACTCAAAAAGTGTACTTAAGTACAATACTCAAGTAAATGTACTTAGCTACTGTCCGCCTCTGGCTGTAAATCTGTGTGCTTATAATGCGAACAAAAAGTGAAAATTCTGTAATTAATTACTCACCGTCATGTCATTCCAAACCAGTATAAATCTCTTACTTCTGTGAACCCAAAAGATGTTTTTAAAAATGTCTTAGTCGATATGAATGTCAATGGGGTTCAATGTTGTTCAATGTCAAAATAACTTTTAACAACATGAAGGTGAGTAAATGATGACGTATTTTCATTTTATTCCTTTAATGGATTAAAATTTCTGGGTAAATTGTAACAATAGGTTATTCTTTAACATTAGTTAATTTAAAAACGATAAACTAAATGCAGTGCTATTTTAGTATCACTGATATACTGATATAGTTTTTGTCAATAATATTTTGAATCTGATTTTATTTTAATATTTTATGTTTTCTTTTAAATTTTTTGTTGTGTGTTTTTGTCTTTTTATTCTTTTTTAAAACATGTTTATATAATTTGTATTAAGTTTTAGTTTTTAGTTTATTTAGTTTTAGTCATTTCGGTTCTTAAACTCAGACTAAACAATTTTTGTTTTGGTGTTTTGTTTTGTTTGGGGTTTTTGGCACTGCCTTTTTAATATTTTATTTTAATTTAGTTAATGTTTATTTTATTTTAAGTAATGATTAAGAAAATGTTTTTATTTTTTTTTACGGTTTTAGTTATAATTAACGATAATATCCCTGGCTAAATTAACAGCATTTTTACAGCCTTTATTAATCTAGGTTAATGTTCATTTCTGCATACTAATGCATTTTATGAATTAGCAATGAATATTATATTTATAGATTCAAATGAGATAAATAAAAGATATAAAAATGTTGTTTATTAACACCACTTTTTACACTATTTATGATGTTTGCCTGTAGATTTTGGAACTAACGCATCTATTGGTGCTGATTATTTAAATTAATTTAAATAATTTGGACAATATTTCGGTCTCACACATTGCAAATTCATTCTAAAGTTTCCAATGGCAGTCAACTTCACCGATCTGAATAGTTTAATAGGCTTCCTGACTCTATGTTTGCCTCCTTTCTACTCGCCGCCAATGCCAAGCCGCGTTGGTGTACCAGTAGGTCTTTTCTCCACGACTCTGAGCCAAAGTCAGTTGTAAAGCAATTGACTGTATTCTGCGTCGTCCATTTCCATATGAAACGGGCTGCGGCACTCGGCTCCGCGTTATGGCCGGCCAGCTCTGGCGCTGGGCTGCCAGCCATTCCTGCGCATGCATTCACTCCGGCTGCCCCCCCAAAGCAGGGCGGCGTTGATGACAGGAGCGGCACCTCTCCCATGGCCCCCGCGGGACTGGACAGAGATGTTTTGGGGGGCTTGCTAGTGGCTGGTAAGTGCCTTTACGTTTTTTAAAGGGAAAGAGGGGTGGCAGAATGGAGGAGGATGGGCCTCTTTTCCTCTTTTCCTCTCTTCCTCTTTCTTTCTCGCAGGAAGCTCTACTGTATTCCCCCATTCTGTTATCCGTCTCCATCAGGCCTTTTGGAGTGCTGACACTTTCAGTTATGGGGCTGCAGCCCTGCCAGCCAGGCCATTGTGCCATTGTGGTCTCACAGTGGGGTCTAAGCCTTTGGGAGGCTTCATTCTAATGAAAATTCCTCCACCGCACTCTCTTTGTGACCCGACGTTGGCACGTCCTTGTTTTTCCCCTCAGATAGTTTCGGGGATTCTTGCCTGCTGAGGGTTTAAGTTGGCTAATTAGAAAAGACATGCCCAGAGAGGAGACAGGGACTGAGGGGGGGAATAAAGGAAACAGCAAATGAAACAAACAGGGTAAGCAAAGACATTAATGAAGGAAGGAAAAACAAGTGGAGGACGACATTTGCATAATACAAGCCACTGTCCTGACAATGGCCCGCCAGGACAATCGCATAACTGTTGTCATTCGCACAATCTTAGTTAAGACGTCCAAATAAAACCCTTTTAAGAAACCCCAGGAAATGACAGGCTAAATGCTTGTTTTGCTGAGGGGCTAGGAACAGGAATAGGCCCCGCGCTGTTCACTTTACCTGATGCTTTTCCCAGTTGCTGATACCGTCAGGAAACACTGGCTTTATTTTCCAGGCTCTTGGCGGATAGGTTTCAGCTTTTGGCAACGACTGATAAGTTGTATACACTCTTAAAAATAAAGGTGCTTCACGATGCCATAGAAGAACCTTTTGGTCTAAATGGTTCCATAAAGAACATTTAACATCTGAAGAACCTTTTTGTTTCACAAAAGTTTCTTTGTGGCGAAATAAGGTTCTTCGGATTATAAAAAGGTAAGAAAGAGATGCTTCTTTAAGAACCTTTGACTGAATGGTTCTTTGTGGAACAAAAAATGGTTCTTCTATAGCATCGCTTAAAGAACCTTTTGAAGCACCTTTATTTTTAAGAGTGTAGATGACTTGTACTGTTAAACTGAGAGAAAACAATTCATTTGCAAGTGAAAATCAGTGTTATTTTAGTGTATATAATAATAATACTATTTTGAATAATCTTTTATTTTTATATTTTTTGTTGACAACTTAATTTTAGTTCAAATTTTAGTAGTCAAATTTTGTTGTGGAGTTTTATCATTTTTATTTATTTATTTTCCCTTAAATATGTCTGTTCTATATGTTTTAATTTTTATTTCATTTAAAAGGAATTTAAGAACTTTTAAAATGATTTAAAAATGGATTTAAAAGGAATTTGAAAATGGTTTGTTTAAAGATAGAAAAAGATTATATATAAAATACAGTGCAATCAGTTCGAACATAACAGAGTGCTCATTCAATAAATGCACAGCTAAACAGATGAGTTTTGAGTCTGCATTTAAATGTGACTAATGTTTTAGCACATCTGATCTCTTCTGGAAGCTGATTCCAACTGCGGGTGGCATAATAACTAAAAGCGGACTCCCCTTGTTTTGTGTGAACCCTTGGTATTTCTAACTGACTCGATCCTAATGATCTGAGTGGTCTGTTAGTTTTATATTCAGTGAGCATATCTGCAATGTATTTAGGTTATAGGCCATTTAGTGATTTGTAAATGAGTAAAAGTACTTTAAAATCAATGCTAAATATAACTGGAAGCCAGTGTAAGGACCTGAGGACTGGTGTGATATGCTCAGATTTTTTTGGTTCTAGCCAGAATCCTGGCAGCAGCGTTCTGGATGAGCTGCAGCTGTCTAATGGTCTTCTTGGGAAGGCCGGTGAGGAGACCATTACAATAGTCCACCCTGCTGGTGATAAAGGCATGAACAAGTTTCTCCAAGTCTTGACTGGAAACAAAACATCTAATTCTTGCAATGTTTTTGAGATGATCGTATGCTGATTTAGTTACTGCTTTGACATGACTACTGAAACTAAGGTCTGTCTCCAGAATCGCACCAAGATTCCTAACTTAATTTTTAGTTTTTTGACCCCTAGAGTCAAAGTATGCATTCACCTTGAAAACTTCATCTTTGTTTCCAAATGCAATGACTTCAGTTTTAACTGAAGAAAATGTTGGCACATCCAACTCTTAATTTCATCAATGCATTGGCAGAGAGAGTCAATGGGGCTGTAGTCATTTGGTGATAGGGCTAGGTAAATAGGGAGTATGAAAGCTAGCTGTGATAGGCAATTTGGTTCTTTCTCATTATTTGACTTTGTGGGAGCATATACGGGCTAAACAAGAGCGGTGCAAGATTTGAGCCTTGTGGGACTCCGCATGTCATAGGCTTGTTCTCTCCTATACTCACATAATATCCTCTCCCTTCAAAGTATGACCTGAACCATTTGATTACCATCCCAGAAAACCCGACCCAGTTTTCCAGTCTCTCTAGAAGTATGTTATGATTGACAATGTCAAATGCAGCACTGAGATCTAGTAGTACCAGCACTGATATTTTGCCAGAATCAGAATTAAAGTGAATATCATTTATTATCTTAATCTCTGTCTCTGTGCTGTGTAATTAATTTTAATTAATTCATCTGTATAGTTTTTATTACAGATTTAGTTTTAGTTATTTTAGTGCTTTAACTTAAATGAATAGGAATGGAAAGAAATTAAGGAATAAAACAAATGAATAATAGAAAATGAATCAAAATCAATCAAAATAAATAAATCAATAAAAATTAATTAAAAAAAGTTTTTTGTTTTATTTTCTTTCTGTCAACATTTATTTCAAGTAACAAAAATGTATTTTTTAGTTTTAGTCAATGAGAACAACCCTGGTGAAAATCAGGTATAAAATATAGCATTCTCATTTGCTCGTATCCTGGCAGCGTGTGTGGAAACGGTCTATTGCTGATGTTTAAAATTCTATTACTTGCGAGCAGGTGTCAGTAAGAGCGTCTCAACTCCCAGATCCTGTATATGCCAATTGTCTACCTGTGCATTACAGACGCTGCTGAAACCTCCGGGATCATGTCCTACCAACAAAGGCTTCCTTTGAGCGAGTAGAGCAGCAATTTTATCATTAGTAAACTGAGCAGGAAAAAGGCTCGTTTCCCAATTGGCTGCTGAAGGAGTTAAAAAGGAAGCCCATTTGGCTGGCATGCTTTAAAAGCGTTTGCTGTGGTGTTTGGTCTAGACCTCTTGCTATGAGGAGGCCCTCGCTGAGCTTTTAGCGCTGTGGCTCAAGCACAAACCCCGTGGCCCTCTGGCAGAGGACGAAATCCATTATTAAAGAGCACATCATGGGGAACGAGGCTGATAAACTTCTGACTCATACATAATAAATGCTCTGCTAATACAGTGTTTGTTTTGCAATGGCACAGAACCAAAATGCTGTCCACTATGATATGTTTAAATTAATATTGAAGAGCCAGTTATGACAGAATTGAGAGTAGTAATATTTTACAAACTACCTGTGTACAGAAGTATGGAAGCCTGTTTCTGCTACTAAATAAAAAATTAGGTATATATTATAATTAGGTAAAAAAGGTAATTGCAACTTTTTATCTCACAATTCTGACTTTTTTATCGGAACTGCAAGATGTAAACTAGTAATTGCATGATATAAAGTCGCAATTGCAAGTTATAAAGTCAGAATTGTGAGAGAGAAGTCATCAGAATTGCAAACAAAAAGTTCAGAGAAAAAAGTCAGAATTGCGAGATATAAACTCGCAATTGTGAGAAATAAAATCAGAATTGTGAGTTTATATTATCCATATTATATTATCCATACTGAAGGAAGCACATTAAAGTAATAATTCTTCCAAAAAATCAAAACGTATTCACTGCAAACCTGGAAAACTTTTCAAAAAACTGTCTTTTTTGGAGCCTTATAGTCATTATTACCCCCCTAATTAAAGCTGAAAGCAGCGATGAACGGGCCCTCGCACCCGGGCTCACCGCCAGCGGGCGTCTTTAGTAAGACAGCGAACGGCGAGCAATATGCATTTAAAGTGGTAAATGAAGGAGGAATATGTCATAGTAATTTATATGTGCCAATCTTCCTGCTGCCAGCTGGTGGCGCTATGACTATAACTGGATTTTGGCATGTAGATTTCTTCAGTCCAGCACTTTTATCAAACATATGAAATTTGGTGCAGATTGAACATGGTATGTTTGAGTTAGTGTAAAGCATGATGTGTCCTATTGCCAACAGGTGGCGCTATGATTATAACTGAATATTGGCCTTTAGATGTCTTCAGGCCATGACTCTTTGGTGCAAATTGGATCTTGTATGTTTAAGTTAGTGTAAAACATGCCATTTCCTGTTGCCAGATGGTGGCGCTATGACTATAACTGAATATGGGCATGAAGATCTGTTCAGGTCAGGAGTCTTATCAAACATGTGAAGTTTGGGGAAGATCGGACATGGCATATTTAAGTTAGTGTAAAACAAGCCATTTCCTGTTGCCATCAGGTGGCGCTATGATTATAACTGAATATTGGCATGTAGATTTGTTCAGTCCAGCACTTTTATCAAACATATGAAATTTGGTGCAGATTGAACATGGTATGTTTGAGTTAGTGTAAAGCATGATGTGTCCTATTGACAACAGGTGGCGCTATGATTATAACTGAATATTGGCCTTTTGATTACTTCAGGCCATGAGTCTTTCCAAATATGTGAAGTTTGGTGCAAATTGGATATTGTATGCTTTAGTTAGTGTAAAACATGCCATTTCCTGTTGCCAGATGGTGGCGCTATGACTATAACTGAATATGGGCATGTAGATCTGTTCAGGTCAGGACTATTATCAAACATATGAAATTTGGTGCAGATTGAACATGGTATGTTTGAGTTAGTGTAAAGCATGATGTGTTCTATTGACAACAGGTGGCACTATGATTATAACTGAATATTGGCCTTTAGATGTCTTCAAGCCATGACTCTTTCCAAATATGTGAAGTTTGGTGCAGATCGGACATTGCATGTTAAAGTTAGTGTAAATCAAGCCATTTCCTGTTGCCAGCAGGTGGCGCTATGATTATATTGGAATATTGGCCTTTAGATGTCTTCAGGCCATGACTCTTTGGTGCAAATTGGATATTGTATGTTTAAGTTAGTGTAAAACATGCCATTTCCTGTTGCCAGATGGTGGCGCTATGACTATAACTGAATATGGGCATGAAGATCTGTTCAGGTCAGGAGTCTTATCAAACATGTGAAGTTTGGGGCAGATTGAACATGGTATGTTTGAGTTAGTGTAAAGCATGATGTGTTCAATTGATAACAGGTGGCGCTATGATTATAACTGAATATTGGCCTTTAGATGTCTTCAGGCCATGACTCTTTGGTGCAAATTGGACATTGCATATTTAAGTTAGTGTAAAACAAGCCATTTCCTGTTGCCATCAGGTGGCGCTATGATTATAATGGAATATTGGACTTCAGATGTGTTCAGGCCAGTACTGTTATTGAACATGTGAAGTTTGGGGAAGATCGGACATTTTATGCCTGAGTTACAACAACTTTTATTCCCATGGCGAGACATCGAAATTTGTCACGGCACCATGGACTCATCCTTTAACGAAAACACAAGATCTTCACAACTTAACATCTTAAAGGCCTTTAGATCAGACTGACCAAAAAAAAAATGTTGATGTCATTAAAGTTCTAGGAGTAGTTCGTTACAGCGTAAAACATGTCACTTCCTGTTGTCAGCAGGTGGCGCTATGACTATAACTGAATATGGGCATGTAGATCTGTTCAGGTGAGGACTATTATCAAACATATTAGTTTTGGAGGCAGATTGGAAATGGTATGTTTGAGTTACAAAACTTTTATTCCCATGGCGAGACATCAATATTTGTCATGGCGCCATGGACACGTCCTTTAACGAAAACTCAAGATCTTCGCAATTTAACATCGCAAAGGCCTTTAGATTACACTGCCCTGGTTTGGTGTTCATCTGAATTAATCTCTAGGAGGAGTTCGTTAAAATACAACGTCTGAAAATGGCAAAAATTACACACAATTTGCACAGAAAATTAAAAATAACCGACTTCCTGTTGGTTTTCGGATTTTGCTCCGATATACTTTTTTGTAGGTATTGGTGTGTTACATATGTGTTCCGATTTTCGTACATGTACGTGAAACGTAGCTCGATGCGCACTCCTTTGAAAATTTGTAGATGGCGCTATCGAGCCATTTTGCCACACCCGATTAAATATTGGCTTTTAGACGTGTTCAGGCCAGGACTCTTATCAAACATGTGAAGTTTGGGGAAGATTGGACATTTTATGCCTGAGTTACAAAAGCTTTTATTCCCATGGCGAGACATCGAAATTTGTCAGGCCGCCACGGACACGCCCTTCGATGAATACTCAAGATCTTCACAATTTAACATCACAAAGGCCTTTAGATTAGACTGACCAAAAAAAAATTTAGTTGACATCAAATTTCTCGGAGGAGTTCGTTACAGCGTAAAACATGTCACTTCCTGTTGCCAGCAGGTGGCGCTATGACTATAACTGAATATGGGCATGTTGATCTGTTCAGGTCAGGAATCTTATCAAACATGTGAAGTATGAGGCAGTTTGGACATTCATTGCTCTGAGTTATAGAACTTCCTTGTTCATGGCGAAACATCGAAATTAGTCAGGCCGCCACGGACACCCCTTCGATGAAAACTCTAGATCTTCGCAATTTAACATCGCAAAGGCCTTTAGATTACACTGTCCAGGTTTGGTGTTGATCTGAATTAATCTCTAGGAGGAGTTCGTTAAAGTACAACGTGTGAAAATGGCAAAAATGACACAAAATTTGCAGAGAAAATTAAAAATAACCGACTTCCTGTTGGGATTCGGATTTTGTACCAAGAGACTTTTTTGTAGGTATTGGTGTGTTACATGTGTGTACCGATTTTCGTACATGTACGTGAAACGTAGCTCGAGGCGCACTCCATTGAAATTTTACAGAT
This sequence comes from Sinocyclocheilus anophthalmus, assembly GCA_018155175.1. Lineage (NCBI taxonomy): Eukaryota > Metazoa > Chordata > Actinopteri > Cypriniformes > Cyprinidae > Sinocyclocheilus > Sinocyclocheilus anophthalmus. The sequence goes on from JADLZN010011467.1 coordinate 326,502, forward strand.
GGCGCTATCGAGACATTTTGCCACACCCACTTCTGAAACCCATATCAGATGTAAATTTTCGCCACTTCTGAGGCGTGTGCAAAGTTTCATGACTTTTTGAGCATGTCTAGGCCCTCAAAAATGCGTTCGATCTTGGAGAAGAAGAATAAGAATAATAATAATTAAAGCTGCAAGCAGCGATGAACGGGCCCTCGCACCCGGGCTCACCGCCACCCGGTGGCTTTAGGAAAACAGCAAACAGTGGGCAATATGCAATAAGTGGTAAATATAGGCGGAATATGTCAAATTCATTCATATGTGCCAAACTTCCTGCTACCAGCTGGTGGCACTATGATTATAACTGAATATTGGCCTTTAGATGTCTTCAGGCCAGGACTCTTACCAAACAAGAAATTTGGGGCAGATTGAACATGGTATGTTTGAGTTAGTATAAAGCATGACGTGTCCTATTGCCAACAGGTGGCGCTATGATTATTACTGAATATTGGCATGTATATGTTTTCAGGCCAGGACTCTTATCAAACATTTGAAGTTTAGGGCAGATCAGACATTGCATGTTTAAGTTACTGTGAAACAAGTCATTTCCTGTTGCCAATAGGTGGCGCTATAACTGTAACCGAATATGAGCATGTTGATGTCTTCAGGCCAAGACTCTTATCAAACATTTGAAGTTTTAGGCAGATTGGGGATTGTATGCATGAGTTACAACAACTTCCTGTTTCACTGCATTAATAGCATGCTTTAACACTTAGCTAAGTGTTGCTAGCATGTTTTTTCATATTTATAGCATGTTGCCAGCCTATGTAACACTTGCTGACGATTTTTAATATGTTCCTAGGAGTCCATAACAGTGTTAAGCATGTCACTTCCTTTTGCCAGCAGGTGGCGCTATGAGAATAATTTAATTTGGGTTGGGTATTTGTTCAGGACATAACACCTATCAAACGTGTGAAGTTTGGGGCAGATTGGACACTGCATGCCTGAGTTACAGTAACTTCCTGTTTCACTGCATTAATAGCATGCTTTAGCACTTAGCTAAGTGTTGCTAGCATGTTTTAGTATGTTTCTAGCGTGTTGCTAGCCTATGTAACAGTTGCTGACGCTTTTTAATATGTTGCTAGGAGTCTATTACAGTGTTAAGCATGTCACTTCCTGTTGCCAGCAGGTGGCGCTATGAGTATAACTGAATTTGTGTATGGTTATTTGTTCAGGACATAACACCTATCAAACGTGTGAAGTTTGGGGCAGATTGGACATTGCATGCCCGAGTTACAGTAACTTCCTCATTCACAATATTAATTGCATGCTTTAGCACTTAGCTAAGTGTTGCTAGCATGTTTCAGTATGTTTCTAGCATATTGCCAGCCAATGTAACAGTTGCTGACAAATTTTTATATGTTCCAAGGAGTCCATAACAGTGCTAAACATGTAACTTCCTGTTGCCAGCAGGTGGCGCAATGACTATAACCGAAAAAGGGCATGTAGATGTGTTCAGGACAGGACTTTTATCAAACTTGTTAAATTTGAGGCAGATTGGACACTGCATGCCTGAGTTACAGTAACTTCTTATTTCACTGCATTAACAGCATGCTTTAGCACTTAGCTAAGTGTTGCTAGTATTTTTTAGTATGTTTCTAGCATATTGCCAGCCTATGTAACAGTTGCTTACAAATTTTTAAATGTTCCTAGGAGTCCATAACAGTGTTAAGCATGTCACTTCCTCTTGCCAGCAGGTGGCGCTACGACTATAACTGAATATGGTTATGTAGATGTGTTCAGGGCAAGACTCTTATCAAAACTGTTAAATTTGGGGCAGATTGGACACTACATGCCTGAATTAGAGTAACTTCCTTTTTCACTGCATTGATAGCATGCTTTAGCACTTAGCTAAGTGCTGCTAGCATGTTTAAGTATGTTTCTAGCAAGTTGCCAGCCTATGAAACAGTTGCTGACGATTTTTTATATGTCCCTAGGAGTCCATAACAGTGTTAAGCATGTCACTTCCTGTTGCCAGAAGGTGGCGCTATAAGAATAACTGAATTTGGGCATGGGTATTTGTTCAGGACATAACACCTATCAAACGTGTGAAGTTTGGGGCAGATTGGACACTGCATGCCTGAGTTACAGTAACTTCCTGTTTCACTGCATTAATAGCATGCTTTAGCACTTAGCTAAGTGCTGCTAGCATGTTTTTGTATGTTTCTAGCATATTGCCAGCCTATGTAACACTTGCTGACGCTTTTTAATATGTTCCTTGGAGTCCATAACAGTGTTAAGCATATCACTTCCTGTTGCCAGCAGGTGGCGCTATTACTATAACCGAAAACGGTAATGCACATGTGTTCAGGACAGGATTCTTATCAAAATTTTTAAATTTGGGGAAGATTGGACACTGCATGTTTGAGTTTGTGTAACTTCTTGTTTCACTGCATTAATAGCATGCTTTAGCACTTAGCTAAGTGTTGCTAGCATGTTTTAGTATGTTTCTAGCAAATTGCCAGCCTATGAAACAGTTGCTGATGATTTTTAATATGTTCCTAGGAGTCCATAACAGTGCTAAACATGTCACTTCCTGTTGCCAGCAGGTGGCGCTATGAGAATAACTGAATTTGGGCATGGGTATTTGTTCAGGACATAACACCTATCAAACGTGTGAAGTTTGGGGCAGATTGGACACTGCATGCCTGAGTTACAGTAACTTCTTGTTTAACTGCATTAATAGCATGCTTTAGCACTTAGCTAAGTGTTGCTAGCATGCTTTAGTATGTTTCTAGCGTGTTGCTAGCCTATTTTACACTTGCTGACGCTTTTTAATATGTTCCTAGGAGTCCATAACAGTGTTAAGCATGTCACTTCCTGTTGCCAGCATGTGGCGCTATGAGAATAACTGAATTTGGGCATGGGTATTTGTTCAAGACATAACACCTACCAAACGTGTGAAGTTTGGGGCAGATCAGATTGGACACTGCATGCTGCGTTACAGTAATCCTTTGCACTGCATTGAGAGCAGCTTTAGAATTAGCTAAGTGCTGCTAGCATGTTTATGTATGTTTCTAGCAAGTTGCCAGCCTATGAAACAGTTGCTGACGCTTTTTAATATGTTCCTAGGAGTCCATAACAGTGTTAAGCATGACACTTCCTGTTGCCAGCAGGTGGCGCTATGAGAATAACTGAATTTGGGCATGGGTATTTGTTCAGGACATAACACCTATCAAACGTGTGAAGTTTGGGGCAGATCAGACCTTGCTTGCCTGAGTTACAGCAACTTCCTGTTTCATGGCGAAACATCAAACTTTGTCAGGCCGCCAGAGACACGCCCCTTGATGAAAACTCAAAATCATCGCAATTTAACGTCACAAAGGCCTTAAGATAACCCTCAACAAATATGAAGATGATCCAATTAAAACAGTATGAGGAGTTCATTTAAATACGTGGCCTGAAAATGGCAAAAACTGCACAAAAAATGTACAGGAAATTCAAAATAATGTACTTCCTGTTGGGATTCGGATTTTGTACCAAGAGACTTTTTTGTAGGTATTGGTGTGGTGTGCTTACAACTGGTACGATTTTCGTACATGTACGTGAAACGTAGCTCGCGGCGCACTCCGTTGAAAGTTTATAGGTGGCGCTGTCGAGCCATTTTGTCACACCCACTTCTGAAACCCATATCATATGTAAATTTTCGCCAGTTCTGACACCTGTGGAAAGTTTCATGAGTTTTGGAGAATGTTTAGGCCCTCAAAAATGCGATTCACTTTGGAGAAGAAGAAGAAGAAGAAGAATAATAAGAAACGGAGCAATTCCAATAGGGTCCTCACACCATCGGTGCTCGGGCCCTAATTAAAGCTGCAAGCAGCGATGAACGGGCCCTCGCACCCGGGCTCACCGCCAGCGGGCGTCTTTAGTAAGACTGCGAACGGCGAGCAATATGCATCTAAAGTGGTAAATGAAGGAGGAATATGTCATAGTCATTTATATGTGCCAATCTTCCTGCTGCCAGCTGGTGGCACTATGACTATAACTGGATTTTGGCATGTAGATTTCTTCAGGCCATGACTCTTATCAAATATGTGAAATTTGGTGCAGATTGAACATGGTATGTTTGAGTTAGTGTAAAGCATGATGTGTCCTATTGCCAACAGGTGGCGCTATGATTATAACTGAATATTGGCCTTTAGATGTCTTCAGGCCATGACTCTTTCCAAATATGTGAAGTTTGGTGCAGATCGGACATTGCATGTTAAAGTTAGTGTAAATCAAGCCATTTCCTGTTGCATGCAGGTGGCGCTATGATTATATTGGAATATTGGCCTTTAGATGTCTTCAGGCCATGACTCTTTGGTGCAAATTGGATATTGTATGTTTAAGTTAGTGTAAAACATGCCATTTCCTGTTGCCAGATGGTGGCGCTATGACTATAACTGAATATGGGCATGAAGATCTGTTCAGGTCAGGAGTCTTATCAAACATGTGAAGTTTGGGGCAGATTGAACATGGTATGTTTGAGTTAGTGTAAAACAAGTCATTTATTGTTGCCAACAGGTGGCGCTATGATTATAACTGAATATTGGCCTTTAGATGACTTCAGGCCATGACTCTTTCCAAATATGTGAAGTTTGGTGCAGATCGGACATTGCATATTTAAGTTAGTGTAAAACAAGCCATTTCCTGTTGCCATCAGGTGGCGCTATGATTATAATGGAATATTGGACTTCAGATGTGTTCAGGCCAGTACTGATATTGAACATGTGAAGTTTGGGGAAGATCGGACATTTTATGCCTGAGTTACAACAACTTTTATTCCCATGGCGAGACATCGAAATTTGTCACGGCACCATGGACTCATCCTTTAACGAAAACACAAGATCTTCACAACTTAACATCTTAAAGGCCTTTAGATCAGACTGACCAAAAAAAAAATGTTGATGTCATTAAAGTTCTAGGAGTAGTTCGTTACAGCGTAAAACACATCACTTCCTGTTGTCAGCAGGTGGCGCTATGACTATAACTGGATATGGGCATGTAGATCTGTTCAGGTCAGGACTATTATCAAACATATTAAGTTTGGAGCAGATTGGACATTGTATGTCTGAGTTAAAGCAACTTCCTTTTTCATGGCGAAGCAACGAAATTTGCCAGGCCGCCACGGACAAGCCCTTCGATGAAAACTCAAGATCTTCGCAATTTAACATCACAAAGGCCTTTAGATTATACTGAACAACTTTGGTGTTCATCTGAATTAATCTCTAGGAGGAGTTCGTTAAAATACAACGTCTGAAAATGGCAAAAATTACACACAATTTGCAGAGAAAATTAAAAATAACCGACTTCCTGTTGGCTTTCGGATTTTGCTCCGATATACTTTTTTGTAGGTATTGGTGTGTTACATATGTGTTCCGATTTTCGTACATGTACGTGAAAAATAGCTCGAGGCGCACTCCGTTGAAATATTACAGGTGGCGCTATCGAGCCATTTTGCCACACCCGATTAAATATTGGCTTTTAGACGTGTTCAGGCCAGGACTCTTATCAAACATGTGAAGTTTGGGGAAGATTGGACATTTTATGCCTGAGTTACAAAAGCTTTTATGCCCGTGGCGAGACATCGAAATTTGTCACGGCGCCATGAACACATCCTTTAACGAAAACTCAAGATCTTCACAATTTAACATCACAAAGGCCTTTAGATTAGACTGACCAAAAAAAAATTTTGTTGACATCAAATTTCTCGGAGGAGTTCGTTACAGCGTAAAACATGTCACTTCCTGTTGCCAGCAGGTGGCGCTATGACTATAACCGAATACGGACATGTAGATGTGTTCAGGACAGGAGTCTTATCAAACATGTGAAGTTTGGGGCAGATTGGACATTGTATGTCTGAGTTATAGCAACTTCCTTTTTCATGGCGAAGCATCGAAATTTGCCAGGCCGCCACGGACACGCCCTTCGATGAAAACTCTAGATCTTCGCAATTTAACATCGCAAAGGCCTTTAGATACACTGCCAAGGTTTGTTGTTGATCTGAATTAATCTCTAGGAGGAGTTCGTTAAAGTACAACGTGTGAAAATGGCAAAAATGACACAAAATTTGCCGAGAAAATAAAAAATAACCGACTTCCTGTTGGGATTCGGATTTTGTACCAAGAGACTTTTTTGTAGGTATTGGTGTGTTACATGTGTGTACCGATTTTCGTACATGTACGTGAAACGTAGCGCGAGGCGCACTCCGTTGAAAGTGAATAGGTGGCGCTTGTCGACCATTTGCCACCCCCACTTCTGAAACCCCTATCAGATGTAAATTTTCGCCACTTCTGAGGCGTGTGCAAAGTTTCATGATTTTTTGAGCATGTTTAGGCCCTCAAACATGCGATTCACTTTGGAGAAGAAGATAATAATAATAATTAAAGCTGCAAGCAGCGATGAACGGGCCCTCGCACCCGGGCTCACCGCCAGCGGGCGTCTTTAGTAAGACTGCGAAAGGCGAGCAATATGCATCTAAAGTGGTAAATGAAGGAGGAATATGTCATAGTCATTTATATGTGCCAATCTTCCTGCTGCCAGCTGGTGGCGCTATGACTATAACTGGATTTTGGCATGTAGATTTCTTCAGTCCAGCACTTTTATCAAACATATGAAATTTGGTGCAGATTGAACATGGTATGTTTGAGTTAGTGTAAAGCATGATGTGTCCTATTGCCAACAGGTGGCGCTATGATTATAACTGAATATTGGCCTTTAGATGTCTTCAGGCCATGACTCTTTGGTGCAAATTGGATATTGTATGTTTAAGTTAGTGTAAAACATGCCATTTCCTGTTGCCAGATGGTGGCGCTATGACTATAACTGAATATGGGCATGTAGATCTGTTCAGGTCAGGACTATTATCAAACATGTGAAGTTTGGGGTAGATCGGACATTGCATATTTAAGTTACTGTAAAACAAGCCATTTCCTGTTGCCATCAGGTGGCGCTATGATTATAATGGAATATTGGACTTCAGATGTGTTCAGGCCAGTACTGTTATTGAACATGTGAAGTTTGGGGAAGATCGGACATTTTATGCCTGAGATAAAAAAAATGTATTCCCATGGCGAGACATCGAAATTTGTCACGGCACCATGGACTCATCCTTTAACGAAAACACAAGATCTTCACAACTTAACATCTTAAAGGCCTTTAGATCAGACTGACCAAAAAAAAAATGTTGATGCTCATAAAGTTCTAAGGAGTTAGTTCGTTACAGCATTAAAACATGCCTTTTCCTTTTGCCAGATGGTGGCGCTATGACTATAACTGAATATGGGCATGTAGATCTGTTCAGGTCAGGACTATTATCAAACATATGAAGTTTGGAGCAGATTGGACATTGCATGTCTGAGTTATAGCAACTTCCTTTTTCATGGCGAGACATCGAAATTTGTCACTGCGCCATGGACACGTCCTTTAACGAAAAAACAAGATCTTCACAACTTAACATCTTAAAGGCCTTTAGATGTTAAGAACACCTTTGGTGTTCATCTGAATTTATCTCTAGGAGGAGTTCGTTAAAATACAACGTCTGAAAATGGCAAAAATTACACACAATTTGCAGAGAAAATTAAAAATAACCGACTTCCTGTTGGCTTTCGGATTTTGCTCCGATATACTTTTTTGTAGGTATTGGTGTGTTACATATGTGTTCCGATTTTCGTACATGTACGTGAAACGTAGCTCGATGCGCACTCCTTTGAAAATTTGTAGATGGCGCTATCGAGCCATTTTGCCACACCCGATTAAATATTGGCTTTTAGACGTGTTCAGGCCAGGACTCTTATCAAACATGTGAAGTTTGGGGAAGATTGGACATTTTATGCCTGAGTTACAAAAGCTTTTATGCCCGTGGCGAGACATCGAAATTTGTCACGGCGCCATGAACACATCCTTTAACGAAAACTCAAGATCTTCACAATTTAACATCACAAAGGCCTTTAGATTAGACTGACCAAAAAAAAATTTTGTTGACATCAAATTTCTCGGAGGAGTTCGTTACAGCGTAAAACATGTCACTTCCTGTTGCCAGCAGGTGGCGCTATGACTATAACTGAATATGGGCATGTTGATCTGTTCAGGTCAGGAGTCTTATCAAACATGTGAAGTTTGGGGCAGATTGGACATTGCATGTTAAAGGTACTGCGAAACAAGTCATTTTCTGTTACCAGCAGGTGGCGCTATAATTAGAAAACTGAATATTGGCTTTTAGATTTGTTCAGACCAGGGCTCTAATAAAACATGTGAAGTTTGTGGCTCATTGGGCATTGCATGCATGAGTTACAACAACTTCCTGTTTCATGGTAATAATAGCATGCTTTAACACTTAGTAAGTGTTGCTAGCATGTTTGAGTATGTTTCTAGCATGTTTAGCACACAATGGCATATTTTACTGTATTGCTAATAGTGCAGCACAGACTTAAACATGTCACTTCCTGTTGCCAAAAGGTGGCGCTATGACTATAACTGAATATTTGCATGTAGATGTCTTCAGGCCAGGACTCTAATCAAACATGTGAAGTTTGAGGCAATTTGGACATTGTATGCATGAGTTACAACAACTTCCTCTTTGATTGTGTTAATAGCATGCTTTAGCACGTAGCTATGTGTTGCTAGCATGTATGAGCACATTTCTAGCATGTTTAGCACACAATTGCATATTTTACTGTGTTGCTAATAGTGCAGCACAGTGTTAAACATGTCACTTCCTGTTGCCAATAGGTGGCGCTATCACTAAACTGAATCTTTGCATGTAGATGTGGTCAGGCCAGGACGGTAATCAAGAAGGTTAAGTTTGGCGCAGGGACCGCATGCCCTGAGTTTATACATCCTCTTTCATGCATTAATAGCTGCTTTAGCACTTAGTAAGTGGTTGCTATATGTTTTAGTTATGTTCTAGAATGTGATAGCCTAGTTAACAATGCTGATGATTTTTAAAGTTCCTAGGCAGTCCATAAGTGTTAGCATTGTCACTTCCTGTTGCCAGCAGGTGGCGCTATTACTATAACCGAAAACGGGCATGGAGATGTGTTCAGGACAGGACTCTTATCAAACTTGTTAAATTTGGGGCACATTGGACACTGCATGTCTGAGTTACAGAAACTTCCTCTTTCCAGGCATGAATTAGCATGCTTTAGCAATTAGGCGATGTGTGGCTAGCATTGTTGGTTTTAGTAAGCTTTCTAGCAAGTTGCAGCCCTATGGAACAGTTTTGATGATGATTTTTAATATGTTCCTAGGAGTCCATTACAGTGTTTAGCATGTCACTTCCTGTTGCCAGCAGGTGGCGCTATAAGAATAACTGAATTTGGGCATGGGTATTTGTTCAGGACATAACACCTATCAAACGTGTGAAGTTTGGGGCAGATTGGACACTGCATGCCTGAGTTACAGTAACTTCCTGTTTCACTGCATTAATAGCATGCTTTAGCACTTAGCTAAGTGTTGCTAGCATGTTTAAGCATATTTCTAGCATTGGCTGCCTTATTACACTGCTGATGCTTTTAATACTGTTCCTAGGAGGTCCAGAACCAGTGTAAACAATCACTTCCTGTTGCCAGCAGGTGGGTGGGCGCTAGACTTAACGAAACGTATGCACATTTGTTCAGGACAGGAATTCTTAGCAAAAATTTTTAAATGGGGTAAAGAACGATGGACACTGCATGTTTAGTTTGTGTAATTCTTGTTTCACTGCATTACTAGCAGCTTCTAGCCCCTAGCATAACGTGTTGCTAGCATGTTTTAGTAGTTTCTAGCAAATTGCCAGCTATGAAACAGTGATGATGATTTTGAAAGTGCATAGGAGTCCATCACGTGTTTAAGCAGTCATGCTGTTGCCAGCAGGTGGCTCTATGAGTATAACTGAATTTGGGCATTGGTATTTTTTCAGGACATAACACCTATCAAACGTTTGAAGTTTGGGGCAGATTGGACACTGCACGCCTGAGTTACAGTAACTTCTTGTTTAACTGCATTAATAGCATGCTTTAGCACTTAGTAAGTGTTTCTAGCATGTTTAAACATGTTTCTGCGTGTTGGCTAGTATTTTACACTTGACTGTACGCTTTTTACATATGTTCCTAGAGTCCATAACAGTGTTAAGGCAGTCAATTTCCCTGTTGCCAGCATTGTGGCGCTATGAGAATAACGAATTTGTTTATGTATTTGTTCCGGACCCCAAAACCTATTCAAATGTGGGCTGTCCCCCCACCTGGGGCAGATTAGGAAACTGCATGCTGAGTTACTGTAACTTCCTCTTTCACTGCATTAATATCCTGCTTTAGCACTTAGCTAAGTGTTGCTAGCTTGTTTTATTATGTTTCTAGCATGTTGCCAGCCTATGTAACAGTTGCTGATGATTTTTTATATGTTCCTAGGAGTCCATAACATTGTTAAGCATGTCACTTCCTGTTGCCGGAAGGTGGCGCTATGAGAATAACTGAATTTGGGCATGGGTATTTGTTAAGGACATAACACCTATCAAACGTGTGAAGTTGGGGGCAGATCAGACCTTGTATGGCTGAGTTACAACAACTTCTTTTTTTCCATGGCGAAACATCAAACTTTGTCAGGCCGCCAGGGACACGACCCTTGATGAAAACTCAAAATCTTCGCAATTTAACGTCACAAAGGCCTTATGATGACCCTCACCAAATTTGAAGATGATCCGAATAAAACTGTAGGAGGAGTTCGTCAAAGTACGAGGCCTGGAAATGTCAAAAACTGCACAAAAACTGTACAGTAAATTCAGAATAACGTACATCCTGTTGGGTTTTGTACCAAGAGACTTTTTTTGTAGGTAATGGTGTGTTACACATATGTACCGATTTTCGTACATTTATGTAAAACGTAGCTCGAGGCACACTACGTTGAATGTTTACAGGTGGCGCTATCAAGCCATTTTGCCACACCCAATTCTGAAACCCTATCAGATGTAAAATTCGCCAGTTCTGACCCGTGTGGAAAGGTTCATGAGTTTTGGAGAATGTTTAGGACCTCAAAAATGCGATTCACTTTGGAGAAGAAGAAGAAATATAGCTGCAAGCAGCGATGAACGGGCCCTCGCACCCGGGCTCACCGCCAGCGGGCGTCTTTAGTAAGACTGCGAACGGCGAGCAATATGCATTTAAAGTGGTAAATGAAGGAGGAATATGTCATAGTCATTTATATGTGCCAATCTTCCTGCTGCCAGCTGGTGGCGCTATGACTATAACTGGATTTTGGCATGTAGATTTCTTCAGTCCAGCACTTTTATCAAACATATGAAATTTGGTGCAGATTGAACATGGTATGTTTGACTTTTCCCCCTGGTGTGTAAAGCATGATGTGTCCTATTGCCAACAGGTGGCGCTATGATTATAACTGAATATTGGCCTTTAGATGTCTTCAGGCCATGACTCTTTGGTGCAAATTGGATATTGTATGTTTAAGTTAGTGTAAAACATGCCATTTCCTGTTGCCAGATGGTGGCGCTATGACTATTAATGAATTTCGTTTTATGGGAATGAAGATCTGTTCAGGCACAGGAGTCTTATCCAACATGTGACGTTTGGGTGAGATCGGGACATGCATATGAAGTTCGTGTTAGTAACAAGCCATTCCTGTTGCCAGATGGTGGCGCTATGATTATAATGGAATATTGGACTTCAGATGTGTTCAGGCCAGTACTGTTATCAAACATGTGAAGTTTGGGGAAGATCGGACATTTTATGCCTGAGTTACAACAACTTTTATTCCCATGGCGAGACATCGAAATTTGTCACGGCGCCATGGACTCATCCTTTAACGAAAACACAAGATCTTCACAACTTAACATCTTAAAGGCCTTTAGATCAGACTGACCAAAAAAAAAATGTTGATGTCATTAAAGTTCTAGGAGTAGTTCGTTACAGCGTAAAACATGTCACTTCCTGTTGTCAGCAGGTGGCGCTATGACTATAACTGAATATGGGCATGTAGATCTGTTCAGGTCAGGACTATTATCAAACATATTAAGTTTGGAGCAGATTGGACATTGTATGTCTGAGTTATAGCAACTTCCTTTTTCATGGCGAGACATCGAAATTTGTCACGGCGCCATGGACACGTCCTTTAACGAAAACTCAAGATCTTCGCAATTTAACATCACAAAGGCCTTTAGATTATACTGAACAACTTTGGTGTTCATCTGAATTAATCTCTAGGAGGAGTTCGTTAAAATACAACGTCTGAAAATGGCAAGATTACACACAATTTGCAGAGAAAATTAAAAATAACCGACTTCCTGTTGGCTTTCGGATTTTGCTCCGATATACTTTTTTGTAGGTATTGGTGTGTTACATATGTGTTCCGATTTTCGTACATGTACGTGAAACGTAGCTCGATGCGCACTCCTTTGAAAATTTGTAGATGGCGCTATCGAGCCATTTTGCCACACCCGATTAAATATTGGCTTTTAGACGTGTTCAGGCCAGGACTCTTATCAAACATGTGAAGTTTGGGGAAGATTGGACATTTTATGCCTGAGTTACAAAAGCTTTTATGCCCGTGGCGAGACATCGAAATTTGTCACGGCGCCATGAACACATCCTTTAACGAAAACTCAAGATCTTCACAATTTAACATCGCAAAGGCCTTTAGATTAGACTGACCAAAAAAATAATTAGTTGACATCAAATTTCTCGGAGGAGTTCGTTACTGCGTAAAACATGTCACTTCCTGTTGCCAGCAGGTGGCGCTATGACTATAACTGAATATTGGCATGTAGATCTGTTCAGGCCAGGACTCTTATCAAACATGTTAAGTTTGGAGCAGATTGGACATTGTATGTCTGAGTTATAGCAACTTCCTTTTTCATGGCGAAGCATCGAAATTTGCCAGGCCGCCACGGACACGCCCTTCGATGAAAACTCTAGATCTTCGCAATTTAACATCGCAAAGGCCTTTAGATTACACTGCCCAAGTTTGGTGTTGATCTGAATTAATCTCTAGGAGGAGTTCGTTAAAGTACAACGTGTGAAAATGGCAAAAATGACTCAAAATTTGCCGAGAAAATAAAAAATAACCGACTTCCTGTTTGGATTCGGTTTTCGTACAAGAAGACTTTTTTGTAGGTATTGGTGTGTTACATGTGTGTACCGATTTTCGTACATGTACGTGAAACATAGCTCGAGGCGCACTCCGTTGAAAGTGAATAGGTGGCGCTGTCGAGCCATTTTGCCACACCCACTTCTGAAACCCATATCAGATGTAAATTTTCGCCACTTCTGAGGCGTGTGCAAAGTTTCATGACTTTTTGAGCATGTTTAGGCCCTCAAAAATGCGATTGATCTTAGAGAAGAAGAAATAAAATAATAATAATAATAATAATTAAAGCTGCAAGCAGCGATGAACGGGCCCTCGCACCCGGGCTCACCGCCAGCGGGCGTCTTTAGTAAGACTGCGAACGGCGAGCAATATGCATTTAAAGTGGTAAATGAAGGAGGAATATGTCATAGTCATTTATATGTGCCAATCTTCCTGCTGCCAGCTGGTGGCGCTATGACTATAACTGGATTTTGGCATGTAGATTTCTTCAGTCCAGCACTTTTATCAAACATATGAAATTTGGTGCAGATTGAACATGGTATGTTTGAGTTAGTGTAAAGCATGATGTTTCCTATTGACAACAGGTGGCGCTATGATTATAACTGAATATTGGCCTTTAGATGTCTTCAGGCCATGACTCTTTGGTGCAAATTGGATATTGTATGTTTAAGTTAGTGTAAAACATGCCATTTCCTGTTGCCAGATGGTGGCGCTATGACTATAACTGAATATGGGCATGAAGATCTGTTCAGGTCAGGAGTCTTATCAAACATGTGAAGTTTGGGGTAGATCGGACATTGCATATTTAAGTTAGTGTAAAACAAGCCATTTCCTGTTGCCATCAGGTGGTGCTATGATTATAATGGAATATTGGACTTCAGATGTGTTCAGGCCAGTACTGTTATTGAACATGTGAAGTTTGGGGAAAGATCGACATTTTATGCCTGAGTTACAACACTTTTATTCCCATGGCGAGACATCAAAATTTGTCACGCCGCCATGGACACATCCTTTAACGAAAACACAAGATCTTCACAACTTAACATCTTAAAGGCCTTTAGATCAGACTGACCAAAAAAAAATGTTGATGTCATTAAAGTTCTAGGAGTAGTTCGTTACAGCGTAAAACATGTCACTTCCTGTTGTCAGCAGGTGGCGCTATGACTATAACTGAATATGGGCATGTAGATTTGTTCAGAACACGACTTTTATCAAACTTGTTAAATTTGAGGCAGATTGGACACTGCATGCCTGAATAGCAGCAACTTCCTGTTTCATGGCGAAACATCGAAATTTGTCACGGCGCCATGGACACGTCCTTTAACGAAAACTCAAGATCTTCGCAATTTAACATCACAAAGGCCTTTAGATTATACTGAACAACTTTGGTGTTCATCTGAATTAATCTCTAGGAGGAGTTCGTTAAAATACAACGTCTGAAAATGGCAAAAATTACACACAATTTGCAGAGAAAATTAAAAATAACCGACTACCTGTTGGGATTCGGATTTCGTGCCAAGATACTTTTTTGTAGGTATTGGTGTGTTACATAGGTGTTCCGNTCTCTAGGAGGAGTTCGTTAAAATACTACGTCTGAAAATGGCAAAATTACACACAATTTGCAGAGAAAAATAAAAATAACCGACTTCCTGTTTGGATTCTGTTTTCGTACAAGAAGACTTTTTTGTATGTATTGGTGTGTTACATATGTGTTCCGATTTTCGTACATGTACGTGAAACGTAGCTCGATGCGCACTCCTTTGAAAATTTGTAGATGGCGCTATCGAGCCATTTTGCCACACCCGATTAAATATTGGCTTTTAGACGTGTTCAGGCCAGGACTCTTATCAAACATGTGAAGTTTGGGGAAGATTGGACATTTTATGCCTGAGTTACAAAAGCTTTTATGCCCGTGGCGAGACATCGAAATTTGTCACGGCGCCATGAACACATCCTTTAACGAAAACATAAGATCTTCGCAATTTAACTTCGCAAAGGCCTTTAGATTAGACTGACCAAAAATGTTTGATGTCATTACATTTCTAGGAGTAGTTTGTGACAGCGTAAAACATGTCACTTCCTGTTGTCAGCAGGTGGCGCTATGACTATAACTGAATATGGGCATGTTGATCTGTTCAGGTCAGGAGTCTTATCAAACATGTGAAGTTTGGGGCAGATTGGACATTGCATGTCTGAGTTATAGCAACTTCCTTTTTCATGGCGAAGCATCGAAATTTGCCAGGACGCCACGGACACGCCCTTCGATGAAAACTCTAGATCTTCGCAATTTAACATCGCAAAGGCCTTTAGATTACACTGCCCAGGTTTGGTGTTGATCTGAATTAATCTCTAGGAGGAGTTCGTTAAAGTACAACGCGTGAAAATGGCAAATATGACACAAAATTTGCCGAGAAAATAAAAAATAACCGACTTCCTGTTGGGATTCGGATTTCGTGCCAAGAGACTTTTTTGTAGGTATTGGTGTGTTACATGTGTGTACCGATTTTCGTACATGTACGTGAAACGTAGCTCGAGGCGCACTCCGTTGAAAGTGAATAGGTGGCGCTGTCGAGCCATTTTGCCACACCCACTTCTGAAACCCATATCAGATGTAAATTTTCGCCACTTCTGAGGCGTGTGCAAAGTTTCATGACTTTTTGAGCATGTTTAGGCCCTCAAAAATGCGATTGATCTTAGAGAAGAAGAATAAAAATAATAATAATAATAATAATAATAATAATAATAATAATAATAATAATAATAAACGGAGCAGATACAAGAGGGTCCTCGCACCACCGGTGCTCGGGCCCTAATAAACGGAGCAATTCCAAGAGGGTCCTCGCACCACCGGTGCTCGGGCCCTAATAATATAATTAATAATTAAAGCTGCAAGCAGCGATGAACGGGCCCTCGCACCCGGGCTCACCGCCAGCGGGCGTCTTTAGTAAGACAGCGAACGGCAAGCAATATGCATTTAAAGTGGTAAATGAAGGAGGAATATGTCATAGTCATTTATATGTGCCAATCTTCCTGCTGCCAGCTGGTGGCGCTATGACTATAACTGGATTTTGGCATGTAGATCTCTTCAGTCCAGCACTTTTATCAAACATATGAAGTTTGGTGCAGATTGAACATGGTATGTTTGAGTTAGTGTTAAGCATGATGTGTCCTATTGCCAACAGGTGGCGCTATGATTATAACTGAATATTGGCCTTTAGATGTCTTCAGGCCATGACTCTTTCCAAATATGTGAAGTTTGGTGCAAATCGGACATTGCATGTTAAAGTTAGTGTAAAACAAGAAATTTCTTGTTGCCAGCAGGTGGCGCTATGATTTTATTGGAATATTGGCCTTTAGATGTGTTCAGGCCAGGACTCTTATCAAACATGTGAAGTTTGGGGAAGATCGGACATTTTATGCCTGAGTTACAAAAACTTTTATTCCCATGGCGAGACATCAATATTTGTCATGGCGCCATGGACACGTCCTTTAACGAAAACTCAAGATCTTCGCAATTTAACATCGCAAAGGCCTTTAGATTATACTGAGCAACTTTGGTGTTCATCTGAATTAATCTCTAGGAGGAGTTCGTTAAAATACAACGTCTGAAAATGGCAAAAATTACACACAATTTGCAGAGAAAATTAAAAATAACCGACTTCCTGTTGGCTTTCGGATTTTGCTCCGATATACTTTTTTGTAGGTATTGGTGTGTTACATATGTGTTCCGATTTTCGTACATGTACGTGAAACGTAGCTCGATGCGCACTCCTTTGAAAATTTGTAGATGGCGCTATCGAGCCATTTTGCCACACCCGATTAAATATTGGCTTTTAGACGTGTTCAGGCCAGGACTCTTATCAAACATGTGAAGTTTGGGGAAGATTGGACATTTTATGCCTGAGTTACAAAAGCTTTTATGCCCGTGGCGAGACATCGAAATTTGTCACGGCGCCATGAACACATCCTTTAACGAAAACTCAAGATCTTCACAATTTAACATCGCAAAGGCCTTTAGATTAGACTGACCAAAAAAAAATGTTGATGTCATCAAATTTCTCGGAGGAGTTCGTTACAGCGTAAAACATGTCACTTCCTGTTGCCAGCAGGTGGCGCTATGACTATAACTGAATATGGGCATGTTGATCTGTTCAGGTCAGGAATCTTATCAAACATATTAATTTTGGGGCAGATTGGACATTGCATGTCTGAGTTATAGCAACTTCCTTTTTCATGGCGAAGCATCGAAATTTGCCAGGCCGCCACGGACACGCCCTTCGACGAAAACTCTAGATCTTCGCAATTTAACATCGCAAAGGCCTTTAGATTACAAAGATCCAACTTTGGTGTTGATCTGAATTAATCTCTAGGAGGAGTTCGTTAAAGTACAACGTGTGAAAATGGCAAATATGACACAAAATTTGCAGAGAAAATTAAAAATAACCGACTTCCTGTTGGCTTTCGGATTTTGCTCCGATATACTTTTTTGTAGGTATTGGTGTGTTACATGTGTGTACCGATTTTCGTACAAGTACGTGAAACGTAGCTCGATGCGCAATCCTTTGAAAATTTGTAGATGGCGCTATAGAGCCATTTTGCCACACCCACTTCTGAAACCCATATCAGATGTAAATTTTCGCCAGTTCTGATGCGTGTGCAAAGTTTCATGACTTTTTGAGCATGTTTAGGCCCTCAAAAATGCCGATGATCTAGAGGAATAAAATCTAATAATAATAATAATAATAATAAACAGGACAGATCAAGAGGGTAATCGAAACACCGGTGCTTTGGGCCCAATAAACGGAGCGATACAAGAGGGTTCCTCGCACCACCGGTGCTCCGGGCCTAATAATAAACGGAGCAGATACAAGAGGGTCCTCGCACCACCGGTGCTCGGGCCCTAATAATAATAATTAAAGCTGCAAGCAGCGATGAACGGGCCCTCGCACCCGGGCTCACCGCCAGCGGGCGTCTTTAGTAAAACAGCGAACGGCGAGCAATATGCATTTAAAGTGGTAAATGTAGGAGGAATATGTCAAAGTCATTTATATATGCCAATCTTCCTGTTGCCAGCTGGTGGCGCTATGACTATAACTGGATTTTGGCATGTAGATTTCTTCAGTCAGGACTATTATCAAACATATGAAATTTGGTGCAGATTGAACATGCTATGTTTGAGTTAGTGTAAAGCATGATGTGTCCTATTGCCAACAGGTGGAGCTATGATTATAACTGAATATTGGCCTTTTGATGACTTCAGGCCATGGCTCTTTCCAAATATGTGAAGTTTGGTGCAGATCGGACATTGCATGTTTAAGTTAGTGTAAAACAAGTCATTTCCTGTTGCCAGCAGGTGGCGCTATGATTATAACTGAATATTGGCCTTTAGATGTCTTCAGGCCATGACTCTTTGGTGCAAATTGGATATTGTATGTTTAAGTTAGTGTAAAACATGCCATTTCCTGTTGCCAGATGGTGGCGCTATGACTATAACTGAATATGGGCATGAAGATCTGTTCAGGTCAGGAGTCTTATCAAACATGTGAAGTTTGGGGCAGATCGGACATTGCATATTTAAGTTAGTGTAAAACAAGTCATTTCCTGTTGCCATCAGGTGGCGCTATGATTATAATTGAATATTGGACTTTAGATGTCTTCAGGCCATGACTCTTTGGTGCAAATTGGATATTGTATGTTTAAGTTAGTGTAAAACATGCCATTTCCTGTTGCAGATGGTGGCGCTATGACTATAACTGAATATGGGCATGAAGATCTGTTCAGGTCAGGAGTCTTATCAAACATGTGAAGTTTGGGGTAGATCGGACATTGCATATTTAAGTTAGTGTAAAACAAGCCATTTCCTGTTGCCATCAGGTGGCGCTATGATTAAAATGGAATATTGGACTTCAGATGTGTTCAGGCCAGTACTTATATTGAACATGTGAAGTTTGGGGAAGATCGGACATTTTATGCCTGAGTTACAAAAACATTTATGCCCGTGGCGAGACATCGAAAATTGTCACGGCACCATGGACTCATCCTATAACGAAAACACAAGATCTTCACAACTTAACATCTTAAAGGCCTTTAGATCAGACTGACCAAAAAAAAAATGTTGATGTCATCAAATTTCTCGGAGGAGTTCGTTACAGCGTAAAACATGTCACTTCCTGTTGCCAGCAGGTGGCGCTATGACTATAACTGAATATGGGCATGTTGATCTGTTCAGGTCAGGAGTCTTATCAAATATGTGAAGTTTGGGGCAGATTGGACATTGCATGTCTGAGTTATAGCAACTTCCTTTTTCATGGCGAAGCATCGAAATTTGCCAGGCCGCCACGGACACGCCCTTCGATGAAAACTCTAGATCTTCGCAATTTAACATCGCAAAGGCCTTTAGATTACACTGCCCAGGTTTGGTGTTGATCTGAATTAATCTCTAGGAGGAGTTCGTCAAAGTACAACGTGTGAAAATGGCAAATATGACACAAAATTTGCCGAGAAAATAAAAAATAACCGACTTCCTGTTGGGATTCGGATTTCGTGCCAGGAGACTTTTTTGTAGGTATTGGTGTGTTACATGTGTGTACCGATTTTCGTACATGTACGTGAAACATAGCTCGAGGCGCACTCCGTTGAAAGTGAATAGGTGGCGCTGTCGAGCCATTTTGCCACACCCACTTCTGAAACCCATATCAGATGTAAATTTTCGCCACTTCTGAGGCGTGTGCAAAGTTTCATGACTTTTTGAGCATGTAGGCCCTCAAAAATGCGATTGATCTTAGCTAAAAATAATAATAATAATAATAATAATAAACGGAGCAGATACAAGAGGGTCCTCGCACCACCGGTGCTCGGGCCCTAATTAAAGCTGCAAGCAGCGATGAACGGGCCCTCGCACCCGGGCTCACCGCCAGCGGGCGTCTTTAGTAAGACTGCGAACGGCGAGCAATATGCATTTAAAGTGGTAAATGAAGGAGGAATATGTCATAGTCATTTATATGTGCCAATCTTCCTGCTGCCAGCTGGTGGCGCTATGACTATAACTGGATTTTGGCATGTAGATTTCTTCAGTCCAGCACTTTTATCAAACATATGAAATTTGGTGCAGATTGAACATGGTATGTTTGAGTTAGTGTAAAGCATGATGTGTCCTATTGACAACAGGTGGCGCTATGATTATAACTGAATATTGGCCTTTTGATTACTTCAGGCCATGACTCTTTCCAAATATGTGAAGTTTGGTGCAGATCGGACATTGCATGTTAAAGTTAGTGTAAAGCAAGCCATTTCCTGTTGCCAGCAGGTGGCGCTATGATTATAACTGAATATGGGCATGTAGATCTGTTCAGGTCAGGAGTCTTATCAAACATGTGAAGTTTGGGGAAGATCGGACATTGTATGTCTGAGTTGTAGCAACTTCCTTTTTCATGGCGAAACATCAAAATTTGTCAGACCGCCACGGACACGCCTTTCAACGAAGACTCAAGATCTTCGCAATTTACCATCGCAAAGGCCTTTAGATTATATGAACAACTTTGGTGTTCATTTGAATTAATCTCTAGGAGGAGTTCGTTAAAATACAACATCTGAAAATAGCAAAAATTAAAGCGGAAAATATGCAGAGAAAATTAAAAATAACCAACTTCCTGTTGGCTTAAGGATTTTGCTCCAAGAGACTTTTTTGTAGGTATTGGTGTGTTACATGTGTGTACCTATTTTCGTACATGTACGTGAAACGTAGCTCGAGGCGCACTCCGTTGAAATGTTTTAGGTGGCGCTGTCGAGTCATTTTGCCACACCCGATGGAATATTGGCCTTTAGATGTGTTCAGGCCAGGATTCTTATCACACATGTGAAGTTTGGGGAAGATCGGACATTTTATGCCTGAGTTACAAAACCTTTTATTCCCATGGCGAGACATCGAAATTTGTCACGGCGCCATGGACACATCCTTTAACGAAAACTCAAGATCTTCACAATTTAACATCGCAAAGGCCTTTAGATCAGACTGACGAAAAAAATTTTTTAATGTCATTAAATTTCTCGGAGGAGTTCGTTACAGCGTAAAACATGTCACTTCCTGTTGTCAGCAGGTGGCGCTATGACTAAAACTGAATATGGGCATGTAGATCTGTTCAGGTCAGGACTATTATCAAACATATGAAGTTTGGGGCAGATTGGACATTGTATGTCTGAGTTATAGCAACTTCCTTTTTCATGGCGAAGCATCGAAATTTGTTAGGCCGCCACGGACACGCCCTTCGACGAAAACTCTAAATCTTCGCAATTTAACATCGCAAAGGCCTTTAGATTACACTGACCAGGTTTGGTGTTGATCTGAATTAATCTCTAGGAGGAGTTCGTTAAAGTACAACGCGTGAAAATGGCAAAAATGACTCAAAATTTGCCGAGAAAATAAAAAATAACCGACTTCCTGTTAGGATTCGGATTCCGTACCAAGAGACTTTTTTGTAGGTATTGGTGTGTTACATATGTGTACCGAGTTTCGTACATGTACGTGAAACGTAGCTCGAGGCGCACTCCGTTGAAAGTGAATAGGTGGCGCTGTCGAGCCATTTTGCCACACCCACTTCTGAAACCCATATCAGATGTAAATTTTCGCCAGTTCTGATGCGTGTGCAAAGTTTCATGACTTTTTGAGCATGTTTAGGCCCTCAAAAATGCGATTGATCTTAGAGAAGAAGAATAAAAATAATAATTAAAGCTGCAAGCAGCGATGAAAGGGCCCTCGCACCCAGGCTCAGCGCCACCTGGTGGCTATAAGAAAATAGCGAACGGTGGGCAATATGGTTTTAAAGTGGTAAATATAGGAGTATGTCAAAGTCATTTACATGTGATAAACTTTCTGCTTTTTTTCTGCCAGCTGGTGGTGGTATGATAACTGAATATTGACATGTAGATGTCTTCAAGCCAGGACTTTGATCAAATTTTATTTAGTTTTGGTGTAGATTGAACAGTGAATGTTTAAGTTAGTGTAAAACAAGTCATTTATTGTTGCCAGCAGGTGGTGCTATGATTGACTGGATATTGGCCTTTAGATGTGTTCAAGCCAGGAGTTTTATCAAATGTGTGAAGTTTGGGGTAAGTTGGATACTGTATGGTAAAGTGAAAAAAAAAGTCTATATAACGTATATAACTGTGTAAAAAAAACAAATGGATGATTTTATTGTTTCCTTATGCTAGTGCTATTTACAGTTTAAAATCTGTTTAAAATGTTATTGTTGATTTTATTTATTATGTTGTAGCATTTTTTACCTAACAAATTTTTTAAAATATATTTATTTTGGGGTATTTCGCAAGGACTGTTATAGAAATAGTATCACCTAGTTGAGGGATCCTCTACACTGAGAAGTAAAAATATATTTTTTTATAGGCAGAGATATAAAGAATCTCCTGATTTCCCAGACTCCTTGAATGTTATGTATCATAAGGTAAGTGTAATTTAGTAGTTTCTTTGAAAAGGTCATAGATTAGTTTATTGTATAATGTCATGTATAATATGGTTGGAAATGTGCATACAATTTCTCAGTTTTTGGTGGGAGGGTGGGGGAATGCAGCATTCCTGGATAAAGTTTTGGTCACTTAGAGGTATTCAAGTTGGGATTGTTATGAAGTCTTAATTTTGGGTCAATTGTGTGATAGTGGAACAGCAAATGTTGTAAGGTTGTTTTGGATAGGTATCAAATTAAATGGCAAGATCTTTGTCATGTAATACTGGAAAGTACTGTAGATTATACAGTAAATATGTAGGTGAAGTACATTCAAGTTGAAAAACCAGTAAGCAGTGATAGAATATTTGGAAAGTATAAATAATGAATTATCTGGTAAGTAGAATAAACTGTATTGTTTTTAAGAAGTGTGAAGCTTAAGAAGTGAATATCTATGACTATATACTGTATAGAAGTGTAACGTACTGCAAAGCAAAGATAAATGTAGAAGACATATTTGGTGACTGTTGCAAGTGTATTATAGGTATGTATGTTGTAACAGGAAATGTGTAGTATGCGAAGTATCATTGTATATCAAAAGTATGTTATATAAGTATGTCTGGATATGCAATGTATATGTGGTGTTTACAAAAGGAAATGCCAAAGATATAATGATGAAGTGAAAGTGAAAATGAATTTATTTGTGTTGGTGTTATGTAGTAAAGAGAAAGGTTAAGTTCAAGAATAAGTTACATGGTTTATTATAAAGAGAAAGGTACTTTATTGTTTCAGAAAAAGATAACATGTAGTGGATATTCATGGGAACAAGTTGTGTAATTTTTTTTAAAGATACTTAAACATGTTTTGTTTGTGTTGGAAAGTGGCAAAAATGCCAGAGGAACTGCTGAAAGTACGTAAAAAGTTTGTGTTTTCCTTGCTGATTAAGGTGGAGTCCATCATGTTTGTATAGGTTGTGGACAATCTTTCCATGTTTGAGGAAAGGTTTTGTTGTGTTCAGAAAGATGATGTTGTCTGTTTGCATAGTCCAGTGGTGTAGCATGGCGTTGTATTGTTTCACAGTTGTTTTTTTTGTTGAGTCATCTGTAAGTCGTGGCAAGACAGCACTAATTGCAAAATACAGAATGTGAGGAGTTGCTTGAGAGATTGAAGTTATTAATGCTTTCATTCGTTGGATGATCAGCGATGGAGATGCTCCACTTGCAATATCATTTGTTCCGATGTGGAGTAGTACCACTGCATTGTTGTGTATTGTCTCAAAGTGGTATATGTGCTGTTTAGTAGATCTCTCAAGAGTAGTGCCTGGGTGTACCCAGCATTTTGCAGCTGGTAGGTAGTCCTCAATTCCTCGACACATGGAGTCTGTTAACAAGCAGACTTGCAGTCCTGTAGGAGAGAAGAAAAAAAAAATTCTAAAATGTATAACGAAGCTGAAAACTATTGGGTGTGAAAATATTTAGGAGCACCAGTGCAATTGACCTGATCAGCATATTTGTGTTTGTGCTCAGGGGAGCTTCAAAGGTTTCTATTTACAACGTGTTTTGCAGCATTGAGTAAGGTATCAGACCTGCTGATTCACTTGAACGTAATGTTAATCCAGAAATGCAATTGCACTGCGGTCAAAACAACTGTTTTGTTCACTGCGGAGTATGCAAGGGTCATGAATCCTCTTATGATAAACAAAGACAAAATTGTAAATAGCGATTCACTGGAGTTGTAAAATATGATATGCTTTACTACAATAAACTTCAAGGTCAGTATAAGAAGACTTTAATATTTAGGAGTGATATTGTTGGATACACACGATGCCTGATTTGTTTCTATTTTGTCACAAAAATAGTTTGAACGTAAAGTCATTAGCTAAGCTGAAGTGAATACTCCAAGCCAATAGCCCAACGGAGATGGCATGTGCGTTTTGGTTCTAGAATGAACGTGAGTTTTTAAATGAAAAGTATGGTATCTAGTGGGGATATTTGAAGTGTAGGGGTCGAAAGTGATCCCGGGTGTTGGGCTAGATCATGAGCGACAGTAACATGGCTTGTTCCTGAGTGAATCAGTGTTTGAATGAATCAATTGAAGTGAATGATTCAGAATCACCATGTACTTTCCATTTTTAAAGTTATTAAGTTATAAAATCTTTAATCTGGTTATTCAAAATTTTATATTTAAAACGTTAATATCATCATGAATTTATGGATTTATTTGCGCTCATTTCACTTCTGAGCCTCATTAAATGTCTGTAAATATACCTGTAAGCCACTTTTGTGTTCTTTTGTGCCATGCACGTCTGTGCAAATGAATTTTGTTCATACTAATAGTTTTTGATCAGTAGCCTAACTTATTCTATTGTTTTAATTAGAAAATTTGAAAAAAGCTCATAAATATATAGTTTTGTATTTGACACAAGATGACATACTTTCAATAATATGCCATTAGAAAGTTTTAAAAATGCTCCTGTAAATGATTTTAAGGAGTCAAATATTATCTTGTAATGTGAAGGCTAATTGTTGTTATTGATCAGAAGGTGCTCCTGATTTTTTTATAATAATAAAAAAATAATTAAAATAAAAGTAAGAGTAGAGCCTTGATGTTACTAGTGCAAATATTTATTGCTTACCTTGGGGTACGTGGAAAGTTCTTTTGTTGATTGTAGATGTTAGTGATGTTTCTTCTATAGAGAGACAGAGAAGGTTATATGAGAGGAACAGTGTGTATATTTTCAGAGAGGCTGTATGAAATGTGGTATTGTTATGTTAAGTTACCTTGTTGTTCCATAGTTGCCTTTAGGATGCATCAGAAGAAGCATGAGCTGTGAGAAACGTAACCTTTAGATAAATCTATGTACGGTTGGCTTTTAGACGTTAAAGTAGAGTCAACAGTAAGGGGTGGAGTTAAAGGGTCATGACCCCCTATTTCAGCATTGATTAGTTCTCACCATAGTTTTAAAAAACGCTAAAGAAAGTGGGCGTGTTGCGCTGCGGCGCAGAGGGGGGAGCGGGGAGACAGACAACACGGACAGCTTCGGGTTCAGACAGTTTCATTTCACTCCCATCAAGTTAAAAACACAAATAAATGCACAGCCATTTGCAATCTGCAATGCTCATTTGCACTGTCAAGTCAGGACAAATTTACAGTTACTCCTTTGATTAAAAAAAAAAAAAAGCCTTTTGAAGAATTGGTTTGCTTTAAAATGAAAATTAGTCTATGATTTACTCATCATAGCCATGTGATACATGATATATAAAATTGCGACCTGCTCAAGAAGATAAAATCGCCAGTGCGGGTATTTTACTGGATATACGATTAAAAATAGATGTGTACGAATTGGAAATTGTATTTAGGAGCATGGGTGAGTAAATGGTAGCTTATAAGAAACGTTTTAATTGAGTGATGTAAAAACATAGATACAGACTAATATGTTTACTGAACTTTAAAAGGATGACGATTTAATTTAAATAACTAAGACTGTAAATGCAAGACAGTAGAGGCGCTGATTGAACTCTAATTAATCCGCTACCCCGGTAACCACGTAAACAAAGCAGCTGCTGCTTTCTGAACAGTTTGTAAATGTTTCAAATAGTAATTTAGATTTTTATATTTGCTTTATATTCACTTTGGTGTTGTGCACAGCACAAATAGTTAACACTGAATCCATATTTCAGATTTTAAATTTGAATAATATTACAGTTATTCAGTGTAATGTGTTAGCTATATAATACTGCTTTTATTCATACAGTAGTCATCACTGTAAATATTTGTAACAATTTTTGTAGCATGTAGTTTTAGTCAAGATAATTTATATGTTGGGGAATGCTTGCATAATGCCATATAATTTGCGGTGTTTAAAATAAATGTCATCTATTTTTTCAGATAATTATATAGGGAGGGAATGATTTGTGAAAAGTAATTTAACAAAGTACTTTGTATCCTTTAAAAATTTACTTTTAAAATGTGTGGTTATTTCAAGTGTGTTTGTCTGACACATACAGGAAGTCATTTTTATAATTTTCAAATTTAAACCACTGTTTCCTGCGAGAATTACGCGGGATTTTTTTTTAATTAGGCGGCTTTTTCTTGACTCAGTGTCAGATTAGAGGTTGCATTGCAGAGGTAAGCAGGAGTGTTCGTATTGCCGTGTTTTAACTTTTTTCGTTAAGATAAGTATGGTTTGTGTTAGTTTATTGATTAAGTATAAGCGTGAATATTGTTTATAGTTGATTAACTGAATACTCTGTTATATGTCAGATAATGGCTGATTTTTCCCCAAGTAAATTTATTGGGATAAACGATGAAGAGGTGGAGGCGGTTCGACAGGATTTTCAGTTGTCAACCGTAAGTAATACATTTGGTGATCAGTGTAATTCATGTAATTATGTGTCAACATCGAAAAATCGATGATTAATTGATAACACTGATAAAAAAAATACTGCAAAAACAAAAACATGCAGTTTTGCAAAAGATGCTTGATGCTTGCTTGTGCATTGGCCTAACGTTAACTACAATTTTATAATGAAATAGGCCAGTTTATTAAAGGCTTTATAAATTTAAACTATGTGAGTGGCTTATTATAAAATGTGGCTTTTATTTGTTTTATTGCTTGTTTAAAAATAATGTTTGAAATACAAATTAATAGGTTTATGCATGCCACAGCTGAGAATCTTGCGCTGACCAGTTTACTTACACTACTTACATACAAGTGTGCATAGAGCATCATGCAAAAAATAAAGGTTTACAAATGCGAGTGTTCGTGACCCATTATAGATTTATTTCACGTCCTTACTAGACTGGGCAGTTTGGGACTTTGCGCAATAAACAATATAACCCTCTAACGTTACATTGCGAGTAAATCATCACTCTGGGCGACTAAATGATGTCTAATGTTAGCCAATTGCTAATAAATTCTCAGGTTTTACTCGCCAGTGTGTGAGTTGGAGCTGAGTATATGATTAGCACAGATATAATTTCACTCGCAGAACACTCTGACTGAGAACTTCAGAGTTTCACTCTCCATCAAGCAATCTGTACTTTTTTAGTTCATCTCAATGGATGCGCAGCGCACCTGTGTTTGTGTATTTGGAGTAACGTAAACTCTAGTGTGAAGCGCACGACTCGCCATCGCTTTCTCTCACACGCGCAAAGAGTGAGAGTCTTGCATAACATGCAGAATTGATGCACTACATTTAAACTATATACTTTGTTGTATTTTCCTGTCATAATAACAGTTCCTTTGGAATTCTTCAGCTTTAAGAACTGCCGGGTTTCCTGTAATGCGCAAACGACAATCTCATTGGCTGGTGCTCGCCTATTATCTTCCCTGTTTTGATTTTTAGCAAATCAGTTCGAGCGCATGCAGATAACATGATTAATATTCATGAACCCAGTAGCTCATTAATCCCTAGTGCGATTTTATATTGTTCTTATTAGTAGAATTTGTCTAATAACATAATATCTTATAAAGTATTAGTGTCCGTTTTTTTTTACAGGAGCACTGAATGACCAAAAAAAGCACCAGCAACAGTCCTAAGCTCATGGTTACCACGTTTTAATTCTAATTACTAAACTTCTATAATTAAATAATACTTGATTATATTATAATATCATATTATAATGCTTGACTGACTGATATTAACAGTGTACTTTCAGATATTTAAAAAGCTGTACCATTTTACAAACATATACGTTTTGTAAAAGGCATAACTTAATATATATATATATATATATAATTCAGTCCGTGAGTAAACAAAAAAATTGACTAGCCAATGACGATTCAATTGCCAAGGTGTCCATAGAGGGATGACTGTATAAAAACAGTTCATGCTGCACTGCCACTCAATACAGGATGTGCACAAACTGACAACATTTGAACAACAATATTACCAAATTATGTGTTAAATTGTACAAAATGAATTGTCACTAAATTAGGAATTTATTAGGATTTTGTGTCACACTTAATCAGTGTAGTTGCAACTCATTTGTTGTCACTATTGCAGGTGGTATATTGGTAATTTAAAGGGATGGTTCACCCAAAAAATGAAAATTCTGTAATTAATTACACCCTCGTGTTGTTCAAACCCGTAAGACCTCTTGTATCTTTGGAAACAAAATTTAAGATTATTGTAGGAGTAAATCGGAAGGGGCTCTTGTGACGCTACCATAGACAGCAAGGGAACTACCAAAGTCAAGGTACAGAAAAGTACCAAGCTGATGACGACAAGTGACGACAGCATGTGTGGCGCCGGCGCTGATCCAGATCCGGCATGATGACGTTGAACACAAGGCACAATGCATGGAGCATGTGTTCAACGTCATCACGCCGGATCTGGGTCATCACCGCCACATGCTCACGTCATGGTACTGTCGTGAACGTTGGGGGAAACTTATCCCTTTAAAGGAGTTTGGTTTCTACGGTGGTCTATCAGGTATTGTTCATATTTTGATATTTGTTGTATTTGCAGTATGCATGCCTGGATACTGCAATGCCTCGCCAGGAGGTTTACTCGCAGAGCTTGCGAGTGAATAAAAGGGCCATGGAGCTACTGGTCCGTCAGGTGCGCCTACGGCGTTGTACAGAGCAAAAAGTTGCTCTTTTAAAAAAAGAGCTGCAGAGTACAACGATGAAATTAGAAAATGCTCTACAGCAGCTGGAGGTTGCCCAGGCATCATTGAGCTGTGCATGTGATGGTAAGCATTTAGTTTTGTTTTGTATGTTGCCAAATATATGATTGTCATGTTGTAATTGTGTAATATTTTTGTACTATGTAAATGTATTTTGTGTTTTTTGTTGGCTGAAATACAGTTAAGTGCTCAAACCACTGATCTATAATAGAGAACTGGATTGATTATGTCATGAAAAGTGAAGCAACCATACTGTCATATTGGAATTTTGAAGTATTTACACTCATTCTATTGAGACAATGTGAGATATATATATATATACATACATGCTGTATAATGCTGTAAACTGGTTCCTTTGGGGTTAAGGTTTTGGCTGTCAGTTAGTGATGCCCTCTATCAGTGAGGAATAGTAATATGGCTTGTCAGTCACTTCTGTTGATTTTACAGCCTGATTGCAGTTAAGAAAATTATGAGCAATCCAGTTATTTATATAGATCAGTGGGTCAGACTCAGTATAAATACTACAGTAACAGTGAGTTTTGAGGTTACACTATTAGTTTTCAAAGTAAGATATTAACTTAAATGTTAATCATGTGTTATGTTATTTCATCACAGTTTAAGAAGAATAATATTACTTTGTATAGTATAGAAAATTGCAAGTGAACATTTAATATGTAGGAATTCAGACAACTGACTATTAAAAATTTGGGCATTCGGTGTATATATTGTAGATATGGTGTTATATATGAGTTGATGTTGATTGCATGATCAAACAACTAGTATGAAACAAAAGGTTTTAATTAATAATTAATTTGTATTTCTATATGTGTGCAGATGTGACTGAAGCTGGAACTCAGACTGACCCTGTAAAGATCAGTGAAGAAGCCTTGAAACTGAATAATTAATGGGGATGAGGGTAATGGGGATTAATTAATGAACATATAAAATAAATGTGATTTAGTTAGAAAATAAAAATCATTTTAATTGGTATGTTTCTTGTGGTTATTGGTTATTTCGTTTTTGGTAAGTTTTTACCCAACATGTAGCCTTTTGTAAATAAGAGATGGATTTCTTTCCAAAGGTAACAGACAAATAATTTTTTATGATTATTAATTACTGATTTTGCACTCTTGCCAGAAATTAAGAAATTACTGTAATTGCCACAACTTTTATAATAAAGAGTGGCCAAATATTTAGTTAAAATAAGAACTGAAGAAACAGTTCAGCTCTGTAGAGAATTGATGAGCTGATCATATCAAGCAGTTCACTTGAAATAGGGGCTAAATGTTTCTTTATGGTTTCTCAGGGTTTATGTAAAAAGGTCAGTTGACTAGTCACTTTGCTTTAGACAAAACATCATTAATGGTTGTTTTAATAATACAATTGTCTATACATGAAGTACGCTAATTGTGTGATTGGATAAACAATCTAGTGAATCGTTGAAGCGATTTATTATCGAGCCAGTTTGTGGTAAATAATTGGAATACCATAATAAGTAGGCCTATAGCCTAGATAAAGGGCATGCTGTAAGTTGATGAAAACAGTCTTCTATTTAGGCGATTATATTAAAACAGTACACTTTTGAAACGTAGTTAATTCTTTACATAGTCACTCAATTGCGGTTCTCATGCTTTATGTCCTGCCCAGCCAGGTGATGTGTCGTTCGCGAGTCGGATACGAGCCGGCTGCTTCAGTGAGCGGTGAGAGTCTTGTTGCCGTTTGAGAGCACTTTTCACTCTTTGTATATTGATATAAGATAGAATAATATGATTATCATCTGATGTGTATATGCTTGTGATCATGTGAAGACATTACGCCGCTGCTCTCGATTTGACGCAATGCTATGGTCGCAATACAATAACAAACCCAGACCTTCTTGTATCAGCAGGGAGCAACCTTCAACCTTATGTAGCCTATTCTGTTTTAAGTGTCTATTTTCTTAGAATGGTTTATTGTGGATAGTTCAATTTACCGTAAATATAATGTTCAAAATATGTGTAATAGTGTTTGGTTTTACATTAGCTGTTTTTTAATTAACATGTAAAAAAAATTAAGGTTTATAGCCTAATTACATTTAATAATTTAAGTGATCACAGGCCAAACATGACTAAATTAAACTGAATTAAAAAAGCTAGAAGAGGTACTAATGAAGGCCGTTTGGGAGATGAAAGAGTCGGATCTTATTACTGAGCAGAGCCAAATGATCCGGTTCCCTAAAAAGAGCCGGGATTCACATCATGTCCCGCCCCCTTTCTTTATGGCGTGTCTAATTGGCTTAATTTAAATTTTTAAAAGACGCTCCTTACTATGAGGTAAAAACCAATTGCTGTTATCTGTATGTTCCCTTTTGCTTCCAGCAAATTCAGAGAGACACAACTGGTGATACTTTTGATATTTCACGGCTCATTTCCAAGTATTTAACGTTAAAGAGGAGATCAAGAAGAAGAACAACGACAAAGGACACGGTGAGTTTTGATGATTAAATAGATTATTTTTATTGATGCTTCGTAGGTTGTTGAGGTAGAGCTTCATGTGGTTTTCTCTTGCTAAGTTCTAACGAGTTTGTAATATTGAGTATTAATTGAAGTGTTATTAGGAGATAAAATAACTGCTAAGGCTGTGATTAACGTTATAGTATGTGATTGAATTTCTTCACGATCTGTTTTTGATAGTTTTTGGTTTTTGTTTTAAGGATATTTTTTTTTTTTTTTCTTTTTATGTTTTTTTTTTTTTGGCGTGTATATGTGTGGCGTGCATAAGTTATGAGGGTTTTTTGTGACTGAGGTGATGAGTATGTGCTACGCGGTTTCCCTGTTAATAAAAATAAACATGAGAATATATTTGCTGTCAAGCCAAAAAAATAAACTCAGGTTGATTTTATTAAAGGAAACGCGCGTAGCACATACTATCACCTCAGTACAAAACCCTCATAAATTATGCACGCACACATATAAACGCCAGAATCCTTAAAACAAAAACAAAAAACTATCAAAAACAGATCGTGAAGAAATTCAATCACATACTATAACGTTAATCACAGCCTTAGCAGTTATTTTATCTCCTAATAACACTTCAATTAATACTCAATATTACAAACTCGTTAGAACTTAGCAAGAGAAAACCACATGAAGCTCTACCTCAACAACCTACGAAGCATCAATAAAAATAATCTATTTAATCATCAAAACTCACCGTGTCCTTTGTCGTTGTTCTTCTTCTTGATCTCCTCTTTAACGTTAAATACTTGGAAATGAGCCGTGAAATATCAAAAGTATCACCAGTTGTGTCTCTCTGAATTTGCTGGAAGCAAAAGGGAACATACAGATAACAGCAATTGGTTTTTACCTCATAGTAAGGAGCGTCTTTTAAAAATTTAAATTAAGCCAATTAGACACGCCATAAAGAAAGGGGGGCGGGGCATGATGGGAATCCCGGCTCTTTTTAGGGAACCGGATCATTTGGCTCTGCTCAGTAATAAGATCCGACTCTTTCATCTCCCAAACGGCCTTCATTAGTACCTCTTCTAGCTTTTTTAATTCAGTTTAATTTAGTCATGTTTGGCCTGTGATCACTTAAATTATTAAATGTAATTAGGCTATAAACCTTAATTTTTTTTACATGTTAATTAAAAAACAGCTAATGTAAAACCAAACACTATTACACATATTTTGAACATTATATTTACGGTAAATTGAACTATCCACAATAAACCATTCTAAGAAAACCACACTTAAAACAGAATAGGCTACATAAGGTTGAAGGTTGCTCCCTGCTCGATACAAGAGGGTCTGGGTTGTTATTGTCTTGCGACCATAGCATTGCGTTCAAATCGGAGCAGCGGCGTAATGTCTTCACATGATCATAAGCATATACACATCAGATGATAATCATATTATTCTATCTTATATCAATATACAAAGAGTGAAAAGTGCTCTCAAACGGCAACAAGACTCTCACCGCTCACTGAAGCAGCCGGCTCGTATCCGACTCGCGAACGACACATCACCTGGCTGGGCAGGACATAAAGCATGAGAACCGCAATTGAGTGACTATGTAAAGAATTAACTACGTTTCAAAAGTGTACTGTTTTAATATAATCGCCTAAATAGAAGACTGTTTTCATCAACTTACAGCATGCCCTTTATCTAGGCTATAGGCCTACTTATTATGGTATTCCAATTATTTACCACAAACTGGCTCGATAATAAATCGCTTCAACGATTCACTAGATTGTTTATCCAATCACACAATTAGCGTACTTCATGTATAGACAATTGTATTATTAAAACAACCATTAATGATGTTTTGTCTAAAGCAAAGTGACTAGTCAACTGACCTTTTTACATAAACCCTGAGAAACCATAAAGAAACATTTAGCCCCTATTTCAAGTGAACTGCTTGATATGATCAGCTCATCAATTCTCTACAGAGCTGAACTGTTTCTTCAGTTCTTATTTTAACTAAATATTTGGCCACTCTTTATTATAAAAGTTGTGGCAATTACAGTAATTTCTTAATTTCTGGCAAGAGTGCAAAATCAGTAATTAATAATCATAAAAAATTATTTGTCTGTTACCTTTGGAAAGAAATCCATCTCTTATTTACAAAAGGCTACATGTTGGGTAAAAACTTACCAAAAACGAAATAACCAATAACCACAAGAAACATACCAATTAAAATGATTTTTATTTTCTAACTAAATCACATTTATTTTATATGTTCATTAATTAATCCCCATTACCCTCATCCCCATTAATTATTCAGTTTCAAGGCTTCTTCACTGATCTTTACAGGGTCAGTCTGAGTTCCAGCTTCAGTCACATCTGCACACATATAGAAATACAAATTAATTATTAATTAAAACCTTTTGTTTCATACTAGTTGTTTGATCATGCAATCAACATCAACTCATATATAACACCATATCTACAATATATACACCGAATGCCCAAATTTTTAATAGTCAGTTGTCTGAATTCCTACATATTAAATGTTCACTTGCAATTTTCTATACTATACAAAGTAATATTATTCTTCTTAAACTGTGATGAAATAACATAACACATGATTAACATTTAAGTTAATATCTTACTTTGAAAACTAATAGTGTAACCTCAAAACTCACTGTTACTGTAGTATTTATACTGAGTCTGACCCACTGATCTATATAAATAACTGGATTGCTCATAATTTTCTTAACTGCAATCAGGCTGTAAAATCAACAGAAGTGACTGACAAGCCATATTACTATTCCTCACTGATAGAGGGCATCACTAACTGACAGCCAAAACCTTAACCCCAAAGGAACCAGTTTACAGCATTATACAGCATGTATGTATATATATATACAGTATCAAATTGTCTCAAGAGACTGAGTGTAAGACTTCAAAATTCAATATGACAGTAGGGTGCTTCACTTTTCATGACATAATCAATCCAGTTCTCTATTATAGATCAGTGGTTTGAGCACTTAACTGTATTTCAGCCAACAAAAAACACAAAATACATTTACATAGTACAAAAATATTACACAATTACAACATGACAATCATATATTTGGCAACATACAAAACAAAACTAAATGCTTACCATCACATGCACAGCTGAATGATGCCTGGGCAACCTCCAGCTGCTGTAGAGCATTTTCTAATTTCATCGTTGTACTCTGCAGCTCTTTTTTTAAAAGAGCAACTTTTTGCTCTGTACAACGCCGTAGGCGCACCTGACGGACCAGTAGCTCCATGGCCCTTTTATTCACTCGCAAGCTCTGCGAGTAAACCTCCTGGCGAGGCATTGCAGTATCCAGGCATGCATACTGCAAATACAAACAAATATCAAAATATGAACAATACATGAATAGACACCTGAGAAAAAACATTTAAAGGGATAGTTCACCCCAAAAGTTCTGACAGCCAGGACACAAAGCATGTGGAGCACCAGTGCTGACCAGATACGGCGTGATACGTTGAACACATGCTCCATGAATTGTGCCTTGTGGTCAACGTCGTCATGCCAGATCTGGTCAGTGCCGGCGCCACCACATGATTGCGTCACTTGTCAATAATCTTGGGTACTTTTCTGTACCTGACTGTGTAGTTCCTGCTGCTATGGGGCGCAAAGAAGCCTTAGATTAATTAAAAATATCTTAAATTGTGTTCCAAATATGAAAGAAGGTCTTACGGGTTTGGAACAACACGAGGTTGAGTAAATGATGACAGAATTTCATTTTGGGTGAACTATCCCTTTAAAAATTACCAATATAACACCTGCAATAGTGACAGACAAATGAGTTGCAACTACACTGACTTAAGTGTGACACAAAATCCTAAATAAATATCCTAATTTAGTGACAATTAATTTTACAATTAAACACATTAAAGTTGGTAATATTTTTTCAAATGTTGTCAGTTTGTGCCACATCTGTATTTGAGTGGCAAGTGCCACTGAATATTTTGTAATACCAGTGCTATTGCAACCCTCTATGGACACCTTGGCAATTGACATCGTCCGCTAGTCAATTTTTTGTTACTCTACGGACTGAAAAATTTTATATATATATATATTATATAAAGTTATGCCATTTTACAAACGTATATGTTTGTAAAATGGTACAGCTTTTTAAATATCTGAAAGTACACTCTTAATATCAGTCAGTCAAGCATTATAATATAATAATCAAGTATTATTTAATAATAGAAGTTTAGTAATTAGAATTAAAACTTGGCAACCATGAACTTAGGACTGGTGCTGGAGCTTTTTTTGGTCATTCAGTGTTCCTTTAAAAAAAAAAAAAGGAACAATAATACTTATAAGATATTATGATTATTATACAAATTCTACTAATAAGAACAATATAAAAACGCACTAAGGATTAATGAGCTACTGGATTCATGAATATTAATCAGGTTGTGCGCGTTTGCTCGAACTGATTCGCTGAAATCAAAACAGGGACGATAATAGGCGAGCACCAGCCAATGAGATTGTCGTTTGCGCATTACAGGAAAACCCGGCAGTTCTTAAAAGCTGAAGAATTCCAAAGGAACTCCGTTATTTTTACAGGAAAATGCAACAAGGTATATCGTTTACATGTATCGCGTCAATTCTGCATGTTATGTAAGACTCTCTCTCGCTCTTTGCTCACAGTGAGAGAAAGCATCGGCGAGTCGTGCGCTTCACGCTAGAGTTTACGTTACTCCAAATACACAAAAAGAGGTGCGCTACGCATCCATTCAGATGAACTGAAAAATATCAGATCACTTGACGGAGAGAGAAACTCTGAAGTTCTCAGTCAGAGTGTTCTGCGAGTGAAATTATATCTGTGCTAATCATATACTCAGCCTCCAACTCACACACTGGCGAGTAAATCTGAGAATTTATTAGCCATTGGCTAATATTAGACATCATTTAGTCGCATATGAGTGTGATTTACTCGCAATGTAACGTTAGAGGGTTATATTGTTTATTGCGCAAAGTCCCAAACTGCCCAGTCTAGTAAGGACGTGAAATAAATCTATAATGGGTCACGAACACTCGCATTTGTAAACCTTTATTTTTTGCATGATGCTCTATGCACACTTGTATGTAAGTAGTGTAAGTAAACTGGTCAGCGCAAGATTCTCAGCTGTGGCATGCATAAACCTATTAATTTGTATTTCAAACATTATTTTTAAACAAGCAATAAAACAAATAAAAGCCACATTTTATAATAAGCCACTCACATAGTTTAAATTTATAAAGCCTTTAATAAACTGGCCTATTTCATTATAAAATTGTAGTTAACGTTAGGCCAATGCACAAGCAAGCATCAAGCATCTTTTGCAAAACTGCATGTTTTTGTTTTTGCAGTATTTTTTTTATCAGTGTTATCAATTAATCATCGATTTTTCGATGTTGACACATAATTACATGAATTACACTAATCACCAAATGTATTACTTACGGTTGACAACTGAAAATCATGTCGAACCGCCTCCACCTCTTCATCATTTATCCCAACAAACTTGCTCGG
The DNA here is from genome assembly GCA_018155175.1 of Sinocyclocheilus anophthalmus. Taxonomy (NCBI): domain Eukaryota; kingdom Metazoa; phylum Chordata; class Actinopteri; order Cypriniformes; family Cyprinidae; genus Sinocyclocheilus; species Sinocyclocheilus anophthalmus. Next base: position 363,687 of record JADLZN010011467.1, read on the forward strand.
GGAAAAATCAGCCATTATCTGACATATAACAGAGTATTCAGTTAATCAACTATAAACAATATTCACGCTTATACTTAATCAATAAACTAACACAAACCATACTTATCTTAACGAAAAAAGTTAAAACACGGCAATACGAACACTCCTGCTTACCTCTGCAATGCAACCTCTAATCTGACACTGAGTCAAGAAAAAGCCGCCTAATTAAAAAAAAATCCCGCGTAATTCTCGCAGGAAACAGTGGTTTAAATTTGAAAATTATAAAAATGACTTCCTGTATGTGTCAGACAAACACACTTGAAATAACCACACATTTTAAAAGTAAATTTTTAAAGGATACAAAGTACTTTGTTAAATTACTTTTACACAAATCATTCCCTCCCTATATAATTATCTGAAAAAATAGATGACATTTATTTTAAACACCGCAAATTATATGGCATTATGCAAGCATTCCCCAACATATAAATTATCTTGACTAAAACTACATGCTACAAAAATTGTTACAAATATTTACAGTGATGACTACTGTATGAATAAAAGCAGTATTATATAGCTAACACATTACACTGAATAACTGTAATATTATTCAAATTTAAAATCTGAAATATAGATTCAGTGTTAACTATTTGTGCTGTGCACAACACCAAAGCGAATATAAAGCAAATATAAAAATCTAAATGACTATTTGAAACATTTACAAACTGTTCAGAAAGCAGCAGCTGCTTTGTTTACGTGGTTACCGGGGTAACGGATTAATTAGAGTTCAATCAGCGCCCTCTACGGTCTTGCATTTACAGTCTTACGTTATTTAAAATAAATCGTCATCCTTTTAAAGTTCAGTAAACATATTAGTCTGTATCTATGTTTTTACATCACCCAATTAAAACGTTTTTTTATAAACTACCATTTACTCACCCATGCTCCTAAATACAATTTCCAATTCGTACACATCTATTTTTAATCGTATATCCAGTAAAATACCCGCACTGGCGATTTTATCTTCTTGAGCAGGTCGCAATTTTATATATCATGTATCACATGGCTATGATGAGTAAATCATAGACTAATTTTCATTTTAAAGCAAACCAATTCTTCAAAAGGCTTTTTTTTTTTTATCAAAGGAGTAACTGTAAATTTGTCCTGACTTGACAGTGCAAATGACATTGACAATTCAAGTGGCTGTGCATTTATTTGTATTTTTAACTGGATGGGAGCGAAATGAAACTGTCTGAACCCCAAGCTGTGTGTGTTGTCTGTCTCCCCACTTCCCCCTTCTCCGCTCCGCTGCGCACCACGCCCACTTTTTTAGCGTTTTTTAAAACTATGGTGAGAACTAATCAATGCTGAAATAGGGGGTCATGACCCTTTAACTCCACCCCTTACTGTTGACTCTACTTTAACGTCTAAAAGCCAACCGTACATAGATTTATCTAAAGGTTACGTTTCTCACAGCTCATGCTTCTTCTGATGCATCCTAAAGGCAACTATGGAACAACAAGGTAACTTAACATAACAATACCACATTTCATACAGCCTCTCTGAAAATATACACACTGTTCCTCTCATATAACCTTCTCTGTCTCTCTATAGAAGAAACATCACTAACATCTACAATCAACAAAAGAACTTTCCACGTACCCCAAGGTAAGCAATAAATATTTGCACTAGTAACATCAAGGCTCTACTCTTACTTTTATTTTAATTATTTTTTTATTATTATAAAAAAATCAGGAGCACCTTCTGATCAATAACAACAATTAGCCTTCACATTACAAGATAATATTTGACTCCTTAAAATCATTTACAGGAGCATTTTTAAAACTTTCTAATGGCATATTATTGAAAGTATGTCATCTTGTGTCAAATACAAAACTATATATTTATGAGCTTTTTTCAAATTTTCAAATTAAAACAATAGAATAAGAATAAGTTAGGCTACTGATCAAAAACTATTAGTATGAACAAATCATTGCAAGACGTGCATGGCACAGAAGAACACTAAAGTGGCATGTAGGTATATTTACAGACATTTAATGAGGCTCAGTGGTGGTATGAGTGTAATTAAATTCATAAATCCATGTTGAGATTAATATTTTAAATATAAAATTTGAATATAAAAATATTAAAAGATTTAAATAACTTAATACTTTAAAAATGAAAAGTCACTGTTTTATTAATGAATCATTCATTGAATTGATTCGTTCAAACGACTGATTCATTCAAGAATGAAGCAAGTTGACTGTCTTTATGAATGGATCATTGAATCATTGATTCACTAGATTCTTTCAAAAATGCACTTTCATTCATGAATGAAACTGCTGTGTTTGCTTGGAGATACGCAGCGGCTCAGCTGTGACTTTATTGAAACTATTTTTGCTGACGAAACTGAGCAAAATCAGGCAATAGTGTTGTAGTCAAACAATATCACTCACTAAATATTAAAGTCTTCTTTATTGACCTTGAAGTTTATTGTATTAAATCAATATCATATTTACAAACTCCAGTGAATCTCTTATTTACATTGTGTCTACACTTTGCTTGTTATAATGAGAAGATTCGTGAGCTTGCATAACTCAGCACTGAACAAAACAGTGTTTTGAGCAGTGATTGAATTCTGATTAACATTACGTTCAAGGAATCAGCAGGTCTGATACATTACTCAATGCTGCAAAAACACGTTGTAAGTAGAAACCGTTGAAATTCCTCATGCGCAAACACAAATATGCTGATCAGGTCAATTGCACTGGTGCTCCTAAATATTTTCACACCCAATAGTTTTCAGCTTCGTTATACATTTTAGAATTTTTTTTTTCTTCTCTCCTACAGGACTGCAAGTCTGCTTGTTAACAGACTCCATGTGTCGAGGAATTGAGGACTACCTACCAGCTGCAAAATGCTGGGTACACCCAGGCACTACTCTTGAGAGATCTACTAAACAGCACATATACCACTTTGAGACAATACACAACAATGCAGTGGTACTACTCCACATCGGAACAAATGACATTGCAAGTGGAGCATCTCCATCGCTGATCATCCAACGAATGAAAGCACTAATAACTTCAATCTCTCAAGCAACTCCTCACATTCTGTATTTTGCAATTAGTGCTGTCTTGCCACGACTTACAGATGACTCAACAAAAAAAACAACTGTGAAACAATACAACGCCATGCTACACCACTGGACTATGCAAACAGACAACATCATCTTTCTGAACACAACAAAACCTTTCCTCAAACATGGAAAGATTGTCCACAACCTATACAAACATGATGGACTCCACCTTAATCAGCAAGGAAAACACAAACTTTTTACGTACTTTCAGCAGTTCCTCTGGCATTTTTGCCACTTTCCAACACAAACAAAACATGTTTAAGTATCTTTAAAAAAAATTACACAACTTGTTCCCATGAATATCCACTACATGTTATCTTTTTCTGAAACAATAAAGTACCTTTCTCTTTATAATAAACCATGTAACTTATTCTTGAACTTAACCTTTCTCTTTACTACATAACACCAACACAAATAAATTCATTTTCACTTTCACTTCATCATTATATCTTTGGCATTTCCTTTTGTAAACACCACATATACATTGCATATCCAGACATACTTATATAACATACTTTTGATATACAATGATACTTCGCATACTACACATTTCCTGTTACAACATACATACCTATAATACACTTGCAACAGTCACCAAATATGTCTTCTACATTTATCTTTGCTTTGCAGTACGTTACACTTCTATACAGTATATAGTCATAGATATTCACTTCTTAAGCTTCACACTTCTTAAAAACAATACAGTTTATTCTACTTACCAGATAATTCATTATTTATACTTTCCAAATATTCTATCACTGCTTACTGCTTTTTCAACTTGAATGTACTTCACCTACATATTTACTGTATAATCTACAGTACTTTCCAGTATTACATGACAAAGATCTTGCCATTTAATTTGATACCTATCCAAAACAACCTTACAACATTTGCTGTTCCACTATCACACAATTGACCCAAAATTAAGACTTCATAACAATCCCAACTTGAATACCTCTAAGTGACCAAAACTTTATCCAGGAATGCTGCATTCCCCCACCCTCCCACCAAAAACTGAGAAATTGTATGCACATTTCCAACCATATTATACATGACATTATACAATAAACTAATCTATGACCTTTTCAAAGAAACTACTAAATTACACTTACCTTATGATACATAACATTCAAGGAGTCTGGGAAATCAGGAGATTCTTTATATCTCTGCCTATAAAAAAATATATTTTTACTTCTCAGTGTAGAGGATCCCTCAACTAGGTGATACTATTTCTATAACAGTCCTTGCGAAATACCCCAAAATAAATATATTTTAAAAAATTTGTTAGGTAAAAAATGCTACAACATAATAAATAAAATCAACAATAACATTTTAAACAGATTTTAAACTGTAAATAGCACTAGCATAAGGAAACAATAAAATCATCCATTTGTTTTTTTTACACAGTTATATACGTTATATAGACTTTTTTTTCACTTTACCATACAGTATCCAACTTACCCCAAACTTCACACATTTGATAAAACTCCTGGCTTGAACACATCTAAAGGCCAATATCCAGTCAATCATAGCACCACCTGCTGGCAACAATAAATGACTTGTTTTACACTAACTTAAACATTCACTGTTCAATCTACACCAAACTAAACAAATTTGATAAAACTCCTGGCATGAAGACATCTACATGTCAATATTCAGTTACATCCCCACAAGCTGGCAGAAAAAAAGCAGGAAAGTTTATAACATGTAAAGACTTTGACATACTCCATAATTTTACCACTTTAAATGCATATTGCTCGCCGTTCGATTTCTTACTAAAGACGCCCGCTGGCGGTGAGCCCGGGTGCGAGGGCCCGTTCATCGCTGCTTGCAGCTTTAATTATTAGGGCCCGAGCACCGATGGTGTGAGGACCCTATTGGAATTGCTCCGTTTCTTATTATTCTTCTTCTTCTTCTTCTTCTCCAAAGTGAATCGCATTTTTGAGGGCCTAAACATTCTCCAAAACTCATGAAACTTTCCACACGGGTCAGAACTGGCGAAAATTTACATCTGATATGGGTTTCAGAAGTGGGTGTGGCAAAATGGCTCGATAGCGCCACCTGTAAAATTTCAACGGAGTGCGCCTCGAGCTACGTTTTATGTACATGTACGAAAATTTGGTACACACATGTAACACACCATTTCCTACAAAAAAGTCTCTTGGTACAAATCCCAAAACCCAACAGGATGTACGTGTATTCTGAATTTACTGTACAATTTTGTGCAGTTTTTGACATTTCCAGGCCTCGTACTTTGACGAACTCCTCCTACAGTTTTAATCGGATCATCTTCAAATTTGGTGAGGGTCATCATAAGGCCTTTGTGACGTTAAATTGCGAAGATTTTGAGTTTTCATCAAGGGGCGTGTCCCTGGCGGCCTGACAAAGTTTGATGTTTCGCCATGAAACAGGAAGTTGTTGTAACTCAGGCATACAATGTCCGATCTGCCTCAAACTTCACATGTTTGATAGGTGTTATGTTCTGAACAAATACCCATGCCCAAATTCAGTTATTCTCATAGCGCCACCTGCTGGCAACAGGAAGTGTCATGCTTAACACTGTTATGGACTCCTAGGAACATATTAAAAAGCGTCAGCAACTGTTTCATAGGCTGGCAATTTGCTAGAAACATACTTAAACATGCTAGCAGCACTTAGCTAAGTGCTAAAGCATGCTATTAATGCAGTGAAAAAGGAAGTTACTGTAACTCAGGCATGCAGTGTCCAATCTGCCCCAAACTTCACACATTTGATAGGTGTTATGTCCTGAACAAATACCCATGCCCAAATTCAGTTATTCTTATAGCGCCACCTGCTGGCAAGAGGAAGTGACACGCTTAACACTGTTATGGACTCCTAGGAACATATTAAGAAGCATCAGGAAGTGTTACATAGGCTGGCAACATGCTTGAAACATACAAAAAAATGCTAGCAACACTTAGCTAAGTGCTAAAGCATGCTATTAATGCAGTGAAACAAGAAGTTACTGTAACTTCAGGCCTGCAGTGTCAATCTGCCCAAACTTCACACAGTTGATATGTGTTATGTCCTGAACAAATTCCCAAACCCAAATTCAGTTATTCTCATAGCGCAACCTTCTGGCAACAGGAAGTGACATGATTAGCACTGTTATGGACTCCTAGGAAAATATTAAAAATTGTCAGCAACTGTTTAATAGGCTGGCAACATGCTACAAACATACTAAAACATACTAGCAGCACTTAGCTAAGTGCTAAAGCATGCTATTAATGCATTGAAAGAGGAAGTTACTGTAACTCAGAAATGCAGTGTCCAATCTGCCCCAAATTTAAAAAGTTTGATAAGAGTCCTGTCCTGAAAACATCTACATGCCCGTTTTCGGTTATACTCATAGCGCCACCTGCTGGCAAGATGAAGTGACATGCTTAACACTGTTATGACTCCTAGGAACATATTAAAAATCATCAGCAACTGTTTAATAGGCTGGCAACATGCTACAAACATACTAAAACATACTAGCAGCACTTAGCTAAGTGCTAAAGCATGCTATTAATGCAGGGAAAGAGGAAGTTTCTGTAACTCAGACATGCAGTGTCCAATGTTGCCCCAATTTAAACAAGTTTGATAAGAGTCCGGTCCTGAACACATCTACATGCCCGTTTACAGTTATAGACATAGCGCCACCTGCTTGCAACAGGAAGTGACATGCTTAACACTGTAATGGACTCCTAGGAACATATTAAAAATCATCAGCAACTGTTTAATAGGCTGGCAACATGCTACAAACATACTAAAACATACTAGCAGCACTTAGCCAAGTGCTAAAGCATGCTAATAATGCAGTGAAACAAGAAGTTACTGCAACTCAGGCATGCAGTGTCCAATCTGACCCAAATACATGCTGATTACAGTCCTGGCATGACCACATCTACATGCAAAGAATTCAGGTTAAGTGATGAGCGACACTATTGGCAAACAGGAAGTGACATGGTTTAACATGTTGCGCCAATATTCGCAACACAGAGTAAACCAATGCAATGTGTGCTAAACATGCTAGAAAGTGCTCATAATGCTAGCAACACCTAGCTACGTGCTAAAGCATGCGATTAAACACATCAAAGAGGAAGTGTGTAACTCGATGCATCCATGTCAAATGCCTCAAATACTTCACATGTCTTATTAGAAGTCGTGGCCTGACGACTTATACATGTTATATTAGGTTTTAAGGTTTAGCGCCACCTACTGGCAAACAGGAACAGTGACATGTTTAAACTCGTAATGCACTCTTAGCAATACCCCCAAGAAAATATGCATTGTGTGCTAAACATGGCTAGAAACATACTCAAATGCTAGCAACATTACTAAGGTTAAAGGATGCTATTATTACCATGAAACAGAAGTGTTGTAATCATGCTATGCAAATGCCCAATGAGCCCCAAACTTCACATTTGTTTTATTAGAGCCCTGTCTGAACAAATCTAATAAGCCCATATAAGTTTGCTAATTATAGCGCCACCTGTGGTAAAAGAAAAGTGACTTGTTTCGCAGTACCTTTAACATGCAATGTTTGATCTGCCCCAAACTACTCACGTTTGATAGGTGTTCTGTCCTCAACACATATCTATGCACATATTCAGGTATAGTCATAGCGCACAACTGTAACTCAGGCATGCAGTGTCCAATCTGCCCCCAATTTAACAAGTTTGATAGGACTCTTGTCCTGAACACATCTACATGTCTGTATTCGGTTATAGTAATAGCGCCACCTGATGGCAACAGGAAATTACTTGTTTCACACCCATTAGGGACTCCTAGCCAAATATTAAAAAGTGTCAGCAAAAGCTAAATAGGCTGGCAACATGCTAGAAACATGCTAAAACATGCTAGCAACACTTTGCTAAGTGCTAAAGCATGCTATTAATACTATGAAAAAAAATGTTGTTGTAACTCATGCATACAATCCCCAATCTGCCCAAACTTCACACGTTTTATAAAAGTGCTGGTCTGAACACATCTAAAGGCCAATATCTCAATTATAATAATACCGCCACCTGCTGGCAACAAGAAATTTATTGTTTTACACTAACTTAAACATGCAATGTCCGATTTGCCCCAAACTTCACATGTTTGATAAGAGTTCTGTCCTGAACACATGTCCATGCCCATATTCAGTTATAGTCATAGCGCCACCTGCTGGCAACAGGAAGTGTCATGTTTAACACTGTTATGGACTCCTAGCAACATATTAAAAAGTGTCAGCAAGTGCTAAATATGGCTAGCAAAATGCTAGAACTAATAAAGCATGCTAACAACACGTAGCTAAGTGCTAAAGCATGATATTAATGCAGAGAAACAGGAAGTTGTTGTAACTCATGCATACAATCTCCAATCTGCCTCAAACTTCACATGTTTGATTAGAATCCTGGCCTGAAGACATCTACATGCCAAAATTCAGTTATAATCATAGCGCCACCTACTGGCAACAGGATGTGACATGTTTTACACTGTGATGCACGATTAGAAACACAGTAAAATATGCCATTGTGTACTAAACATGCTAGAAATGTGCTCATAAAAGCTAGCAACACTTAGCTAAGTGCTAAAACATGCTATTAATGCAATGAAACAGGAAATTGCTGTAACTCAGGCAAGCAATGTCCAATCTGCCCCAAACTTAAAATATTTGATAAGAATCCTGGCCTGAACACATCTAAAGGCCAATATTCAGTTATAATTATAGCGCCACCTGTTGGCAACAGGAAATTACTTGTTTTACACTAACTTAAACATGCAATGTCCGATTTGCTCCAAACTTCACATGTTTCATAATTGACCTGGCTTGAAGATGTCATTTATAGTCATCACGCCGCCTGCTGGCAACATGAAATGTTATGTTTCTCTCAAAGAAGCAATGTCAAATCTGCTCCATATTTCACTCTTCAGTTACAGTTATTGTTTTTAGTTTTTGTTGTGCTTACTCATCTACATTTAATGTTTTACTTGCACTAACTCAAAGAAGCCATATCAAATCTTATTATATCAAATTTTTTTATGCATTTCTTTTTGTGCATGTTTACACATCTACATTTGAACTACTGTCACGTAAAAGTTACATTTAGCTTATATTAAAAAAAAAGTGAATATCTGGAGTGGAAAAGTAAAAAAGAATCACCAAAACAAAAAAATAATTGTCAAAACTTGCCTGCATTTTTTTGTGATATTGATTGTGGGGTCAGAGCAATGTCTATTCATAAGATAAACGAGATGTTTCAATGACATAAAATAAGGGTTATATAATACAATGTTTTTTTCTACTCAATTCAATTTTAACCCGGTATGACATGTATTCAAGGGTGATTTTTTTTCTGAAAAATATGGGAGTAGGATTTTGACTAGTTGGTTACAAAATTTCCATTGAAATGTCAAAGACACTAGTCGTAGCACATCTGTGTAAATAATATAGTAAGATATTATATTAGAAAATTAAGTATTTTAAAGATTTTTCAAAAAATATGATGCACATACAAAATGTTTTTTTTCATATGTGGAAAGTTAAATGAATTGACTCCACATACTACATTTACTATATTCCATGATTTATATTTTATTTGTTGGAAGACTTTTATACTATTTATAGATTTCATAAATCTAGTAAAAATATTAGATTGTATGTAGTTGCTACAAAAAGACAAGGGCACTGTAGGGAATTGAACCCCATCCCAGTAAACCAGGAGTACCATTACCAGTGGCTTTTGCTTTTTGTAACTACATGGATAGAAAAGCAAAACCTGCATTGGCAACATAACAGTGGCAGCACTGTGTGACTTAATTTGTTTATGAGTGAAATTATAGACCATAGTTAGAAAATGTAAGAGCACAATTCAGGAATAATAATAAAATGTGATTTTAATAGTTAAATTATAAACTGCATGTTTTCAATGTATGCATAAAAGCATTATAAATTATAAAAGATAAACAGATTAATTCAAATTTGTTTGAACCTATTATTTTCTTATGATACACACATTAAATATAACAATGTTAATTTGAATTTTATTTGTATATTTTTGTCATGCCAAAGCATAAATGTTTAAGTTATTATTTGTCAATATTTTAAAGTAATTTATATGTTGTCTATCACTTTAACAGATATAACATGTAAGATCTAATGTGCTCATTTTGCCCCAAGGTGCACAAAATAGGATCAATATTAAACTTTAATTAATTAAAAAAAAATTATAAACTGTACATTTACAAAAGTATGCATAACATTTTTATAAACTATTAAATAATTCAAAATCACAAGATTAACTCAAATTTGTGGTTGAACCTAATATTTTCATCTCCTTATACACTTCATTCGAAATGACTTTATGTAGATGTTTTCTAATTTTTATATGTAAAACAGTAGTTGTTGGCCATCTTTGATCAACGTATTGAGTGTCATTTTTAGTATGTCATGGTTAAGCATAATTTTATAAGCCATCATCTGTCAGTTTTTTAAAATAATATTTTTTTTAATTAAATAAAAAAAAAATTTAAGCTGGTCATTTTAAAATATAAAACATGTAATTCCGATGCGCTCTTTACCCCATTGCGTACAAAAATGAGATTTAAATGTTTGTGAAATTTAAGACAAAACAGTATTGCATATAGTAAACTTATTATTTTGTTTAACTAATGTGTCATAACTACGTTAGTGCCCTTTTGGAATGGTTAGCGCAGACAACTATAAATAAATATTCACAAACATAGCTATATGTTGTTGAAAGCAGGAAGAAACCATTAGTGGAAAGATTAGTGTAGTATAAGGATGTAGCCTATACTTCTGAAACATATTAAATAGGACTTCGTTGACAAAGGAAGCAGCACTTACATTTCTATTGCAGTGAACACGCACTGCATACAGCTATATTGGCTTCAGCAGAGATAACGTATCCAAAGGGATGTGAATGCTCTCTCCCCCCTTTGCACAAACAAAGCTTTTTAAGAAAGTAATAGTGTAAGTTCTATCTTGCAGTGAACACGCACTGCAATACAGCTATATTTAGCTCAGTATAGATAAAGTATCCACAGGGATGTGAATGCTCTCTCCACCTCCTTTGCCAAACAAAGCTTTTTAAGAAGTAATAGTTGTATTTCTACCTTGCAGTGAACACGCACTGCAATACAGCTATATTTAGCTCAGTAGAGATAAAGTATCCACAGGGATGTGAATGCTCTCTCCACCTCCTTTGCCAAACAAAGCTTTTTAAGAAGTAATAGTTGTATTTCTACCTTGCAGTGAACACGCACTGCAATACAGCTATATTTGGCTCAGCAGAGATAAAGTATCCACAGGGATGTGAATGCTCTCTCCACCTCCTTTGCCAAACAAAGCTTTTTAAGAAGTAATAGTTGTATTTCTACCTTGCAGTGAACACGCACTGCAATACAGCTATATTTGGCTCAGCAGAGATAAAGTATCCACAGGGATGTGAATGCTCTCTCCACCTCCTTTGCCAAACAAAGCTTTTTAAGAAGTAAAAGTTGTATTTCTACCTTGCAGTGAACACGCACTGCAATACAGCTATATTTAGCTCAGTAGAGATAAAGTATCCACAGGGATGTGAATTCCCTTTCCACCTCCATCAAACAAAGCTGAACAAGAAAACCTACAAATGGTCAAATTCCCCCTCATCACTGTTAAAAGCATTACATGTAAAAGAACATAAAATACCCTCATGGTCACTGAAATATGTCGGAAGCACTAATGTTTCTACATCATAATGTGTTGTTTTCACATAAACATGATCAATTAATGTACCTTTCTCTGTTGTAGCTTGTGTTACGTGTTGAATAAACCCCCTGTCTGTCATAAACTTGCAGATTGTTAAAGACTTTAAAATGTTATCATTGAAATCTCCCATGACAACAGTTGTATTACTTACACATTCTAGAAAATCAAGCAATTTGCCTAGATTTTCTTTAAAAAAAAAAACACATGGGATATGATGGCGGGGTGGCCGATAAATAACTGCTATTAATATATTGTCTGTAGTTGCAAACTAAACATTCTAAATTGACATTTGGTACCTGGACAACATTATGTGCCAAATTGTCTGAGGTATACATACCAACACCACCATGTTGTTGACCTTTTAAAGTTGGGATACTGTTACTGTAAGATAAACTTCGTGGTTGATTATGAAAACTATAACCATCAATCTTTACGGTTTCAAATGAGATATTGTCAGGTAACCATGTTTCAGTTATAGCAATGCAGGTTGGCTTCAGATGCTGCATACACAAAATCAAATCAGCTAAATGTTGGCGTAAACTTTGCACATTCATCAAAAACACCCTGAATGCTTGTGCATTGACCTTGCACTTTGGTATATTTTTTACAAAAAATTTGGGCATGCTTTGAACTGCATCCTTAATGCTGTCTTTACAATATATAACCTTTTCTTCAAAATCTTGGATAATCAAACCTGACAAACTCCTAACACGACTTAATGCCACATATGCCTGTCCAGGTGCAAATATTTTTTTAAGGGACACGACAGCTTCATCAACACTAATTCCTTGTACTTTGTGTACTGTACAAGCCCAAGCAAGTTTTAACGGAAATTGACGTCTCAGTCCACCTTTATTATTAACTTTTTCCTCTTCTGGTTTAATACCTGCAGAACCCATTGCAACTTCTGAAGGAGATGTACAACATTTTCTCCTTTGAGCACCAACCTGATGGTCATCAAATTTGACATACACTGTTTGAGGGAACTTATTATCATTGTTAAAATAAACTATGTGTGTTATTGTGCCACACGCCCCACTAACCAGACCGTCCATGACATCTACATTTTTACACAACATTACACAAGCATCTTTCCCTAAAAGCAGCATTTCATCCAAACATGTATTATGCGTTTTTGAATGATGACCACTCTTCAATTCAAGTTTCCCTGTCTTGTTATTAATTATAAAATCCTGAGCATCAATCTCAAAATATTCAGGACAAGTTTTAATTAGCTGTTTAACATTATGCTCATGTACCTGTCTGTTTGTGGGAAATATGTGTAAAGCTGAGCTATTTTCACCGGTTTCACATTTTTTTAATATCTCAATGTCACTATTTAACATTGGGGTCACTTTTGTACGAATTCTTATTCGGTTTAATAACTCCGCAAAAGTATTATCTTTTTGTCTAACTATTGTTTTCAACTCAACAACTGAAAACAAAGTAGACCACAGGTTAATACCAATGTCGTCAACATACAGTGGTTTCCCTTTCACTGGAGGTAACTGAAAAAAATCTCCAACAGCAATTACACTTACATTTCCAAAGGGAGAAAAGTCACCTGTTTGTTTTATCTGTCTCAGTCTACCGTGAATATATGCTAATAGATTGTGATCAACCATTGATATTTCATCAATTATCAAAATATGCAGATCACTATATTTAGCACGCAAACAATTAAGCTTATCTTCACCCAAAGGTATGTACGGTAAACGTACATCTTTCCCAATGCTAAATGTGTTATGAATTGTAGCTGCATGCAAATTATATGCAGCAATCCCTGTAGGAGCAGTTAACAAAACACAAATATTGTCAGGATTATGACACACTGTTGACAATAACCTCATTGATTCATACTGAATAGCTTTTATTAAATGGCTTTTTCCTGTCCCTGCACCACCAGTAATAAATACATGTAATGGATCTGGATTTTCCCCCATTATCTTATCTAAACACCATTGTCGAATCTGATAAAAAATACATAACTGTGTATCATTCAAAGATCTAATTAAGGCTAGACCATCACTTCTGCACATTATATTATTTTTCTTTTCCAAATGTGCAACTTTTTGATTACTTGATGCTAAATCTGGAATATTGTCCTCATATTCTTCCACTAGTTGTTTTTTGTCTTTCATTTCCTCCTCACACATTAAGCGTTCTATCTCTAGCTCTGGACATAGCTCACACCAGCCATCTTCTATTACACCATCACTACCAATTGTATTCTGGATATTATCCAGTTCATCTGCCTCCATTTCAAACTTCTTTCTATTTAAGTCAACAACTGACTTAACTGAATGTCTAGATCCATCACTAAATGTTACATAACCATTCTTGTAAAACTGTTCAAATGTTTCAAAATGCAGAGGTTTCAGCTCCATATCTGAACAGTATGGCAGAAACAACTGCATAATACTTTGATAAAATGGTTCTGGATTTGTTTCCTCAGAAAAGCGCGCATAACGAACAACTGCTGGCTGTGTTCGTGTTCTTTTGGTGATAAAACCACAACCATTTTTTAATTTAAGCGGAGTTTGGGATTTTTCATTCTTACTTAAAACACGATATTCTGATGCAAATGTTGCCATACATATATCATTCAACTCATTTGGTCTATTCTTATAACGATCTACAATACTAGTCATCCACATATCTTTTGTGGTAAGGTCATGTGTTGCAGCCTTTTTCCTCAACACATTTAAAGGAAGACTCATTTTAATTACATGGTCTCCTGTTGGCACAAACACAACTTTCCTTGAACACTCCTTCAGATGCATATTTGTTAACCTATACACAGATTCTTGAGCACACACATCTCTGTTATGTAAATAAACACTGCCTAGGTTTTTCAGTGCATCTTTTGCACTAATATTGCCCTCTTTACGTGCTTCTCTTTGTGCATTACCTAACAGCAACCCCATCTCCCTTTCTGACTTTGATATATAAGAAATTATATAGACCACACAAGCATATGCATCAACAACATACTGGATATCTAAATTTGCATTCCAACATTTTAACAGTGGCTTGCTATATTGATTAACCCAAACCTCATTAACTTGTCTTTTCAACAATTTGTGTATTTCGATTGAAGGATTTATATGCAGCCTCAAACGTTGCTTGATTTATACCTAAATGTTCAACATTATCATAGTTACTATTCTCATCTGAAAGGGCCTTCTTAATTGCTGACAAAATTTCACCTGCCTGCTCTTTTTTCATTTTAAAATCAGTTTGAGCTTGATTATCACACACACATTTTGTTAAATTATCAGTGTTATCTACCTGACAGTTACACTTTTTTTTTGCATCACTTTTACCACGACATATAAATGTTTGAGCAGATGGTGGCCTGGGAAAGTTAAAACGACAAAGAGTGTTTTTCTTTTTACAGGTTTTGGAATGTCGCTTTGAATGCTGCTGTACAGATGTCACTATTTCCAATAATGTACCATCCGATGATGGTAATTCACAAGTTACATATTTATCAATAAATTGAATTACCTCTTCATCTGTGTTTTTATCAATCAATGGGGCATTGTCAATCCAAAACAGGCAATGTACATGAGGTGAACCACGCTGCTGAAATTCCACACGGTAAAAGTAATCCTTAATTTTACCTATTGGATGAGCTGAAGACATAAGTACTTCCCTTAAAAAACAATGCCACCGAAAATCAAACATTCTTGCCGCAGTGACAGGATTGCGACGCAACAACTCACACCTTTCTGCCCAATGTAATTCCTCAACTGTTTGTGTTCTTCCTTCCTGTTTCAAGATACTAAAAAGAAGATTTTTCCATCGCATATCAGCGGAAGAAAATGAACAAAACCAAGTAGGGACACCAAGCTGACGAACACAAGCTAAGAGGTCACGTTGTGCTGCTTGCCAAAAAGCTGGAGTACCTCTAATAGGTTTAAGAAAACGATACCCATCATTAAATTCCAACAGTTTCTTTAAAGATTCCTCATTGTTCAATACATTATCATCAACTTTTTGAACTATAGAGCCACTTTTTCCTTTACGCAATGCAATCGATACATTTGACACAACTTGTTCAATTTCAGACATGTACTGAGCAAAAAATATATACTCTACATTTTGTGCAAACCTTCCATCAGCATGTAAAATTCGATTGTTAAAATACCTTGACAAAGTCAAACGATTGTCTCGACTTACATGATAAGTATTACATCCCTGTGGAAATAACACTGGAAAGCATTTGGCTTCGTTTCCAAGATCAGAAAGCAATTTTACAGGATTATTCCCTTCTCCTGGTGCCACATTCAATATATTATCAAAATAATGATCAAGAGCTTCCTGACCAATGTCAACAGGCATGAGACATGTGTCCTGGAACATGCAATGTTGTTGTCTGTCATGTAAAAGCTCATCTTGACCAACATCTACAGATCTTTCACCATTTTCAGCATGTTCATCACTCTCCTTTACTAAAACCTCATTATCTTCCCTACAAAACCCATTTAGCCAAACTTCATTAAACTCTACATGTTTATAATGCACATTTATCCGTTTTAAACATTTTAATGCTTGTTTTACATGCAAAGTGTCAACAAACTGATATTTGTAAAGACCTTTATAAGTTAACTTTTGTTTCAATTTTACAGGCAACAAAGACCCTTCCATACTAGAATGAGGCAACAAATTTGAAGTCTGCACAATATTTGCAGGAACACATGTTACAGGTCCATGTACTCCATTTTGCCCCCCTTTAGGTAATGCTAACATCTTCATAAAGGGTATATGTAAAGCAATCAAATGTTGATCTAAGCTATTCAAACATGCCAATTCTGGTGGAATGGGATGAACCCTCAAATTGTTTGTCACACATTCAGGTGGCATTTCACCTTTATGTTAGCTACAATTGATGTATACAAATCCCAGCTTGCCTCTTTGCGGCGGGGTATCCCCACTGACTGGCATTATACAGGTTTGTATTACATTGTGTCAAGTATTCTGCCTTATCATTTATCTAAATCAAAGGCAGTGTACTTTTCTGTTATCATCTCTCTATTACATTTAAAACTGATGTTTACACACTCGGGTGGCAAACACACACACCAATCTGGCCCATGCTTTTTTACCACATCAAAATCGCTGCATAACAAATCAAACTGTGCTGATTTTACCTTTAATAAGTTGCCTTTTAATTTCTACCTGCTTTTACCATTTTTTTATGTTCATGGTTTCCATGATATTTTCCTCATACTAATAGCCTTACCTTACTTTCCTTGCCACTGGTTTAACCTATATTTTTCGTGTACCCATTCCTTCACCCTTTTTTTGTGCACACATCTTCCTGATACTTCCTTTTACTGTCATTCTTTTTCTTTTCCTTATACAACACATCTTCCTGATACTTCCTTTTACTGTCATTCTTTTTCTTTTCCTTATACAACACATCTTCCTGATACTTCCTTTTACTGTCATTCTTTTTCTTTTCCTTATACAACACATCTTCCTGATACTTCCTTTTACTGTCATTCTTTTTCTTTTCCTTATACAACACATCTTCCTCATACTTCCTTTTACTGCCATTCTTTTTCTTTTCCTTATACAACACATCTTCCTGATACTTCCTTTTACTGTCATTCTTTTTCTTTTCCTTATACAACACATCTTCCTCATACTTCCTTTTACTAACATTCTTTTTCTTTTCCTTATGCAACACATTATTCTGATATTTAATGTTTTTTTGGAAGGTCAATTTTCTTTTATAATACTTAGAAAAACAATAATTGCTATTTGAAATACAAATATTTGCAGTCATGTCTGCCTGCCTTTTTGAATCCTTTCTACACAAGTACTTTGTCTCTGGCAAATTACCCACTTTACACAAATCAAAGCAAACCTTCTTATCGGCATGTTGGACACATATTGCAGCCTCAAAATAATTGTCACATTGTTTTATGTAAATTCCTTCATTTCTCAGCACTGTGCCCATGCAAATGTATTTGATCCATTTTTCCCCAATGCGTATAAATAGATCCACTTCTAAAGCATTTGCTGTACCTTGAAATTCTATATCTGTAGCACAATAACCCACATATTTCATTTCTGACTTGGCAATATATTCTGATATTGAAGCATATTCTTTTCCTACTAACTTAATTTTTCTTCACTGTGATTTTCCATATACTTGACAACAGCAAGTTTTATTTTCCGATGACTCTTTTCAGAACTACTGATCACTTGAGCTACTGCTCTAAAAAACTATTACCATCCTTAACAACTTTATGTGTCTTACAAACACTGCCTAAAGTCCCATAAACAAGGGATACTTGTATATATTCTCTTTCAAAATTCAAATTTTATTCATTGCATATTGTTTGTGCAACTTCAGTAGATACAGGACTATATTTGAATGTCATATGACCTGCATTTTCCACAATTTCAACATCAGAATCACCCACAACTTCAACATCACAATCTACTATCATTCCTGCTGCACCGGTCTCATTTTGCACTGTTTTTAATATGTTGTGTTGTTGTTCAGTCCTAGACTTCATTTGCACTTCAAAATGCAGTTTCTGGTTTTCCAAAGCTAAAACATTATTGTCATTCTTAATATGTGATCTAATATTGTACCCTGTAATATAAGATTCACTGGTTTTGCAATAGCCATAACAACTCTGTAATCGCTCATAAACACAAACTACAGTTTCATAATGGTTTCCATTGCAATTTTCTAAGTAGATACTCTGATTTGACAAAAGCTTACTGTTGCAAGTGTATTTTAACCAACGGCCGTCAAAAAATGTAAATACATTGACTCCTAAATAATCCGCTGTTGCTTGTATTTCAACTTCCGTAGCCCAAATGTTAACATATCGCATTTTGGACTTATTGATGTACTCTGACATTGACGAATACTCTGTTCTCAAAATGTTTTGGTATTTTACACTATTTTTTTCCAACTGTTGCACTACAGCAACTCGTATTTTTCTGTGATACTTTTGTGTGCCAGTCACAGCTTGAGAGATGGCTCGGAAAAAACAGTTGCCATCAGCCACTATACTGTCATTTTTACATGGAGCTCCTAATAAGCCAACACGTGTAAACAGTGGTACATTTGTCTTTTCAAACTCCACATTTAAAAGTGTGCACAAACTTTGACAGACATTTTTACAAATAGGACTAAACATCATATTTTTATTTACTTTATCACTAACAAATTCTACATCTGAATTATCTTCAATAACATCATATCTTTTTAATTTTTTTGAAGTACAATTCCTTACTGAAATCTTACGCTTGTTTCTTACATTACTATTTACTGGCAGATCTTTTGCAGAAGCCAAATCAAGCCCAATTTCAAAAGTCTTGTCAGAGTCTTTACTACCCTCTGTAAGAGTTATACACTTTGTATGTTCGTCTTTTTTACATTTTGATACATCTGGCTGTGAAAAAGAACCGTTCTCCAAAGCCAAGTCATTGGTGGCAAAAGGCATGTTAGGGCTTTTACAACTCACAGTTGCTCTTTCACAAGACCTACTTACATGCTGAATTTGTAAAAGCCTTTGTGAATGGCCCAAACAAACTTCATCACTTGGTTTATATGTCATTGCTGAAATGATTAGCAATTGACTGGATTTCACAGTGACACAGATAAAAGCTATTTCAAAAGGTTGCTCACTGAGCCCTGTAGATAAAAGGCAAATGTGATTGAACAAATCTTTAAGAGAAGAAAAATATACAACAACACTTCTTCCATTTCCATCAACCATGCCAAGAGCACTTCGTGCATGAGAGTCAACCAATGCATACTGTCCGTTTTGAGAGATGATTGCACACGTATTGCTACACACTGTCAAAAGACATGTGTCATACTGTGCAAAAACCTTTTCCAGTCCAACTGATAGACTGCTGCAGGCACCACTCTCAATAAATTCACCTTCAACAACATTTACATCACCACTGACAAAGTCACTATATTGAAACAAAAAATTCTCTCCATCAATAACAGTCTCTTTTGGTAAATCATGAACACACAACATATCGGACCGCTGGCTAATCCTATTGGTGTCTCGCAAAGCTGTGTACAACTCATCACCTAAAACTACAACTTTGTCAACATCTTTCGTCTGCCATGAAAAGACACTATGAACTTTATGTTTTGCTAGACTTACCAAAGCTATTGCCATACACTGAAGTCCTCCATATTGAAACTGCTCATTCCCCTGATGAAATGATCCTCTTATACTGTTTTTAAGTCTGACAGAAGTGCTTTTCTCAATGTTAGCTGAAACTTCTGTGTCACTTCTGCTACTTTCAAACCTGACAGAACTTTCCTCAACCTCAGCTGCAACTTCAGTGGCAACATTGTTACTTTTAAGCCTGAAAAAACTGCTATCAAACTCAGCAGCACCTTCGATGTCAACATAATTCTCTGTAAACACTTTACCACTCTGCAGCTCAGAGTCTTCTTGACCCATCTTCACAGAAATGCTACTAACGGCATACCACTGTGCATCTAAAGAGTTCTTTAGATTCCTGATATGAACCATCAGATCATTTAAGCACGTGTTAAAAACAGCCACAGATGTGCCAATAGCAGATGCCATCCCAAACACATCACGAGTGGCACAATCAACCACCACAAAATAATCTTTGTGATGAATGATGGCACTAACTGCACTGTGAAGGTTTATCAGACACATTCCATCTCTCAACAAATATTCTTGCAGCTTTTCATACATTACACTCTCCTCTTCTAAGGATCCAAAATCTCTGTACACTGGCAGACCTATTTCTACATTACATTTCTTGGACATTGTGCTGTTCAATCAACTTACACAACTCCTTTTTGCGGTCTCTTTTCTGGCTTGCCTCACCTACATATGTGGCTAGCTTACTCCCTTCCACATATATGTCATCAACATCGGTGTGTACCCATGTACATACAGGAGCAATGACATGTTTGATTGCTGCTACAACACTACATGCAATCAATGCATTCACATCACAGTTCAGTGGTGCAGCTCGAACATCAGTCCCAGCAACAACAGACGGCTGCAATTTTTCTGAACATATGCATGCATTATCATCACTCTTACTCTTGATGGATCTTGGAGCGCGTCGCATACGAAAGCCCTTCTTCTTCGGCATCTACAATAAACAGAAAAAAAAAAAAAATATGACTCAAGTAAAAATGTTTTTATAACATTGTAATGGAAAAAAAAAACATTTTTTAAAAAGGTTTCATTATTTAAAAAAAAAAAAGATATAAACTTTTATATTTCCCTGAAATATTACTCTCAAATTGAAACTTTGAGTGAAAACTTCCCTCAAATTCTTTAAGCATTCTTACTAACAATTAAAAGTTAGTAAACAAATAATTCAATATGTATCTTCATTGTTTCCCACTTATTTTCAGGGAGCATTATTTAACAAAATATTGAATACAATTTTTGCATAAAGCCTCTGGAACTTTGACTTTTTCAATAAATGTTATACAAACTTTCCTATTATCCTGTCAAAACACGTGAAAATTGTATACATT
Source organism: Sinocyclocheilus anophthalmus (assembly GCA_018155175.1). Classification (NCBI taxonomy): domain Eukaryota; kingdom Metazoa; phylum Chordata; class Actinopteri; order Cypriniformes; family Cyprinidae; genus Sinocyclocheilus; species Sinocyclocheilus anophthalmus. The sequence goes on from JADLZN010011467.1 coordinate 385,092, forward strand.
TAAGATACGTGATGTTTATCTCTTACTATGCAATCACTTTTATTTATATATGAAAATGTTTATACAATACACATCAGGGTTTCCATACTTAGATTTATTTTGGCAGGCCCCACAATATACCAACTTACTGCCAGAAAAAAATAAAAAAAAAAAAAAAAGCAAAAAAAAAAAAAAAAAAAAAAAAAAAAAAAAAAAAAAAAAAAAAAAAAAAAAAAAGAAACTCAAAAAAAAAAAAAAAAATAAAAAAAAAAAACGAAAAAAAAAAAAAAGAAAAAAAAAAAAAAAAAAAAAAAAAAAAAAAAAAAAAAAAAACCAAACAAAAAAAAAATGAAAAAAAAAAAAAAAAAAAAAAAAAAGAACAAAAAAAAAAAAAAAAAAAAAAAAAAAAAAAAAAAAAAAAAAAAAAAAAAAAAAAAAAAAAAAAAACAAAACATGTTTCCATGCTTTGACTTCGTGCTACTTGCACTGCACTTTAAACTAACTGTTGCGGTTGTTTTTATCTCACTGTTTCTGAGGCCCACTGTATTCCGAAAATGTTCTGTCCTTTTCCTTCTTCTTGCATGTAATGCCTGATAGCAGCGTTGTGAGCAGCCCGTCCGCTACTATGGATCCCTCCCGATCTTTACCACTCACGGCTTTAGTCTTATATGCGTTACTCACAATGTGCCAATTTATGACAGCCTAGAAATCTCAAATTCTCCGCCATTCAGACAAAGCTCCCGGTCGGGGGTTGTAACGCGCTGATCTTTCGCGTTTGGCCATTTTGAATCGCTTGAAACCTTTTCATACGGTCGTGCAGATGGCGCCCCGCGACAGCTCGTGCGCCCCGTCAGGACCATTCCGGCCATTATTTGTAGAACATCTTTTTCCGCAGTTTATTTAGTATACTTAAGGCCGGGGTTAGTTACCATCTCAGTTATCATGCATAACTAACCCGCCATTGTATTATTTTTGCTGTCAGCAAAAATAAACTCATGTTGTATTTTATTAACAAGGGAACCGCTGTAGCACTACATCATCACCTCATTCACAAACAACCCTCATACTTATGCCCGCCACACATATACCGCCAGAATCCCTTAAAACAACCAACAAAACTATCAAAAAAGATTCGTGAGAATTCAATTGCACAATACTTATACACGTTATCACAGCCTTAGCAGTTTTTATCTCCTAATAACAATATCAATCTATACTCATATTACAAACTCGATAGCAACTTAGCACTAGAAAACCCCCATGAACCTACCTCAACACTAACGAAAGCAGCAATAAAAATAGCTATTTAATCATCAAACTACACCGGTCTTGTCGTTGTATCTTCTTCTGATCTCCTGTTAACGTTAAAATACTTGGAAGTTAGCCGTGAAACTATCAAAAGTACCCGTTTTGTCCTCTCTGCATTTTTGCGGGGAAGCAAGGGACATACAGATAACGCCAATTGGTTTTTCCTCATAGTAAGGAGCGTCGTTTAAAATTTAATTAAGCCATTAAAACGCCATAAAATGAGGGGTGCCGGGCATGATGGAATCCGGCTTCTTTTTAGGGAACCGGCATCTTGGCTCGGCTCATTATCACCAGATACCGAACTCTTCTCTCCCAAAAACGGCCTTCATTAGTACCAACGCTTCTAGCTGTTTAATTCAGTTAAAATTTTTCATGTTTGCCTGTATCACTACATTATTAAAGCTAATTAGGCCTAATACCTTAATTTTTGTAACACTATACATAATTAAAAAACATCATCCTCACTGTAAACCCAAAGACGTATACCACTTTTTGAACATTATATTGACGGTAAATTGAACTCAGCCACACTAAACCATTCATAAAAAATGACCTTCAAAACAGAAGGCGACATAGGTGGAAGGTTTGCTCCCTGCGGAACAAGACGGTCTGGTTTTTTTATTGTATTGCGACCATAGCATTCGTCAATCGGAGCAGCGGCGGTAATTTCGTCTTTCACATGGATCACAAGCATAATACACAATCCGATGATAATCATATTTTCTATCCTTATTCAATATACCGAGTGAAATGCTCTCAAACGCAACAAGACCTCTCACCGCTCCCACTCCTGAAGCAGTCGGCTCGTATCCGACTCGCGAACGACACATCACCTGGCTGGGCAGGACATAAAGCATGAGAACCGCAATTGAGTGACTATGTAAAGAATTAACTACGTTTCAAAAGTGTACTGTTTTAATATAATCGCCCTAATAGAAGACTGTTTTCATCAACTTACAGCATGCCCTTTATCTAGGCTATAGGCCTACTTATTATGGTATTCCAATTATTTACCACAAACTGGCTCGATAATAAATCGCTTCAACGATTCACTAGATTGTTTATCCAATCACACAATTAGCGTACTTCATGTATAGACAATTGTATTATTAAAACAACCATTAATGATGTTTTGTCTAAAGCAAAGTGACTAGTCAACTGACCTTTTTACATAAACCCTGAGAAACCATAAAGAAACATTTAGCCCCTATTTCAAGTGAACTGCTTGATATGATCAGCTCATCAATTCTCTACAGAGCTGAACTGTTTCTTCAGTTCTTATTTTAACTAAATATTTGGCCACTCTTTATTATAAAAGTTGTGGCAATTACAGTAATTTCTTAATTTCTGGCAAGAGTGCAAAATCAGTAATTAATAATCATAAAAAATTATTTGTCTGTTACCTTTGGAAAGAAATCCATCTCTTATTTACAAAAGGCTACATGTTGGGTAAAAACTTACCAAAAACGAAATAACCAATAACCACAAGAAACATACCAATTAAAATTATTTTTATTTTCTAACTAAATCACATTTATTTTATATGTTCATTAATTAATCCCCATTACCCTCATCCCCATTAATTATTCAGTTTCAAGGCTTCTTCACTGATCTTTACAGGGTCAGTCTGAGTTCCAGCTTCAGTCACATCTGCACACATATAGAAATACAAATTAATTATTAATTAAAACCTTTTGTTTCATACTAGTTGTTTGATCATGCAATCAACATCAACTCATATATAACACCATATCTACAATATATACACCGAATGCCCAAATTTTTAATAGTCAGTTGTCTGAATTCCTACATATTAAATGTTCACTTGCAACTTTCTATACTATACCAAGTAATATTATTCTTCTTAAACTGTGATGAAATAACATAACACATGATTAACATTTAAGTTAATATCTTACTTTGAAAACTAATAGTGAACCCTCAAAACTCACTGTTACTGTAGTATTTATACTGAGTCTGACCCACTGATCTATATAAATAACTGGATTGCTCATAATTTTCTTAACTGCAATCAGGCTGTAAAATCAACAGAAGTGACTGACAAGCCATATTAATATTCCTCACTGATAGAGGGCATCACTAACTGACAGCCAAAACCTTAACCCCAAAGGAACCAGTTTACAGCATTATACAGCATGTATGTATATATATATTTAGTCACATTGTCTCATAGATGGGGGTATTTCTTCAAAGTTCCATATGCACAGTAATGTTCTTCACTTTTCATGTCATATCTAAGCCGTTCTCTATAATAGATCAGTGCGTTTGAAGCACTTAACTGTATTCAGCCAACAAAAAACCAAAAATACATTCTTACATAGTACAAAAATTTACACAATTACAACATGACCAATCCTATATTTGGCACATACAAACAAAACTAAATGCTACCTTCACATGCACAGCTCTCGAAATGCCTGGGCACCTCCAGCGGCTAGTAAGAGCATTTTCTATTTCATCGTTGTACTCTGCAGCTCTGTTTTTAAAAGGCATACTTCTTTGCTCTGTACACGCCGGAGCCGCATCCTGACGGACCAGTCTCCTGGCCTTTTATTCACGTCGGCAAACGCTCTGCGAGTAAACCTCTGGCGAGGCATTTGCATAATCCGGCATGCATACGGGTCAAATACAAACAAATATCACATATGAACATACATGAATAGACCACCTTAGAAACACTATTGAAAGGTGTTCACCAAAAGTTCTGACGTACCATGACACAAGCCTTGGCAAGCACCGTGCTGACCCAGTCCGGCGTGATGGACGTTTCACTCCATGCTCCATGCATTGTTGCCTGTGTTGCACGTCGTCAGGCCAATCTGGGTCAGTGCCGCGCCACCACATGCTTGCGTCACCTTTGTGCAATCTCTGGTACTTTTCTGTACCTTGACTGGGTAGTTCCCTTGCTGTCTCTTTGAGCGCAAAGAGCCCTTAGATTAATCTAAATATCTTAATTGTGTTCCAAAGATAAAAGACGGTCTTTGACGGGGTTTGAACAAACACGAGGGTTAGTAATTAATTACAAATTTTTTCACCATTCTTTGTGGTGAACTATCCCTTTAAAAAGATCACCATATACCACCTGCATAGTGACCGACAACGAATGAGTTATAATACCTCTGACTTAATTGACACAAAATCCTAATAAATATCCTCTTTAGTGCAATTATTTTAACAATTAACACTACAGTTGGTAATATTTTTTCAAATGTTGTCAGTTTGTGCCACATCTGTATTTGAGTGGCAAGTGCCACTGAATATTTTGTAATACCAGTGCTATTGCAACCCTCTACGGACACCTTGGCAACTGAATCGCCATTGGCTAGTCATTTTTTTTTGTTTACTCGCCAGACTGAAATACTAATATATATATATATATATACTTAGGCCATTTTACAAACATATATAATGTTTGTAAAATTGTACAGTTTTTTAAATATCTGAAAGTACACTCTTACTATCAGTCAGTCAAGCTTTATAATATGATAATCAATGTTATTTAATTCCTCCGAAGTTTTCCAATTTCCATAAACTTGGTAATCATGAACTTAGGACTGGTGCTGGTGCTTTTTTTTTTGGTCATTCAGTGTTCCTGTAAAAATAAAAAACGGAACAATAATACTTATAAGATATTATTATACGAATTCTACTAATAAAAACAATATAAAAACGCACTAAGTATTAATGAGCTACTGGATTCATGAATACTAATCAGGTTGTTTGCGTTTGCTCGAACTGATTCGCTGAAATCAAAACAAGGACGATAATATGTGAGCACCAGCCAATGAGATTGCCATTTGCGCATTAGAAAACCCGGCAGTTCTTAAATCTGAGACAAGGCCCTGTTATTTGACAGGAAATGCAACAAAGAATATCGTTTACATGTAGCGCATCAATTCTGGATGTTATGTAAGACTCTCGCTCGCTCTCTCTCTTTGCTCACAGTGAGAGAAAGCGTCGGCGAGTCGTGCGCTTCACGCTAGAGTTTACGTTACTCCAAATACACAAACACAGGTGCGCTGCACATCCATTCAGATTAACTGAAAAACAGCACAGATCGCTTAGCGGAGGGTGAAACTCTGAAGCGCTCAGTTAGAGAGTGTTCGGCGAGTGAAAATATTTCTGTGCTAAACTTATATTTAGCCTCCAACTCACACGCTGGCGAGTAAAATTTGATAATTTATTAGCCATTGGCTGATATTAGACATCATTTAGTCACATATGCGTGTGATTTACTCGCAATGTAACGTTAGAGGGTTATATTGTTTATTGCGCTAAGTCCCAAACTGCCCAAATCTAGTAAGGATGCGAAATAAATCTATAATGGGTCATTAACACTCGCATTTGTAAACCTTTTTTTTTGCATGATGCTCTATGCACACTTGTATGTAAGTAGTGTAAGTAAACTGGTCAGCGCAAGATTCTCAGCTGTGGCATGCATAAACCTATTAATTTGTATTTCAAACATTATTTTTAAACAAGCAATAAAACAAATAAAAGCCACATTTTATAATAAGCCACTCACATAGTTTAAATTTATAAAGCCTTTAATAAACTGGCCTATTTCATTATAAAAGTGTAGTTAACGTTAGGCCAATGCACCACAAGCAAGCATCAAGCATCTTTTGCAAAACTGCATGTTTTTGTTTTCGCAGTATTTTTTTTATCAGTGTTATCAATTAATCATCGATTTTTCGATGTTGACACATAATTACATGAATTACACTGATCACCAAATGTATTACTTACGGTTGACAACTGAAAATCATGTCGAACCGCCTCCACCTCTTCATCGTTTATCCCAGTAAACTTACTCGGGGGAAAATCAGCCATTATCTGACATATAACAGAGTATTCAGTTAATCAACTATAAACAATATTCACGCTTATACTTAATCAATAAACTAACACAAACCATACTTATCTTAACGAGAAAAGTTAAAACACGGCAATACGAACACTCCTGCTTACCTCTGCAATGCAACCTCTAATCTGACACTGAGTCAAGAAAAAGCCGCCTAATTAAAAAAAAATCCCGCGTAATTCTCGCAGGAAACAGTGGTTTAAATTTGAAAATTATAAAAATGACTTCCTGTATGTGTCAGACAAACACACCTGAAATAACCACACGTTTTAAAAGTAAATTTTTAAAGGATACAAAGTACTTTGTTAAATTACTTTTCACAAATCATTCCCTCCCTATATAATTATCTGAAAAAATAGATGACATTTATTTTAAACACCGCAAATTATATGGCATTATGCAAGCATTCCCCAACATATAAATTATCTTGACTAAAACTACATGCTACAAAATCATTGTTAAAAATATTTACAGTGATGACTACTGTATGAATAAAAGCAGTATTATATAGCTAACACATTACACTGAATAACTGTAATATTATTCAAATTTAAAATCTGAAATATGGATTCAGTGTTAACTATTTGTGCTGTGCACAACACCAAAGTGAATATAAAGCAAATATAAAAATCTAAATTACTATTTGAAACATTTACAAACTGTTCAGAAAGCAGCAGCTGCTTTGTTTACGTGGTTACCGGGGTAACGGATTAATTTGAGTTCAATCAGCGCCCTCTACTGTCTTGCATTTACAGTCTTACGTTATTTAAAATAAATCGTCATCCTTTTAAAGTTCAGTAAACATATTAGTCTGTATCTATGTTTTTACATCACCCAATTAAAACGTTTTTTTATAAACTACCATTTACTCACCCATGCTCCTAAATACAATTTCCAATTCGTACACATCTATTTTTAATCGTATATCCAGTAAAATACCCGCACTGGCGATTTTATCTTCTTGAGCAGGTCGCAATTTTATATATCATGTATCACATGGCTATGATGAGTAAATCATAGACTAATTTTCATTTTAAAGCAAACCAATTCTTCAAAAGGCTTTTTTTTTTTTTAATTCAAGGATCTGATTTTGAAAAAAAAATTTTTGTCCCTGCTGCACAAGTGCAAATACCTTGACAATTCAAGTGGCTTGCCTTTTATTTGTATTTTTAACTGTGGGAGCGGAATCGAAACTGTCTGAACCACGAGCTGTCCGTGTTGTCTGTCTCCCCCGCGCCCCCCTCTGCGCGCGCGCAACACCCCACTTTCTTTAGCGTTTTTAAAAAACTATGGTGAGACTACTCAATGCTTAACTAGGGGGTCCCATGACCCCTTTAACTCCACCCCTTACTTTAGACTCTACCTTTAACGTCTCAAAGCCAACCGTACATAGATTATCTAAGTTACGTTTTCTCACAGTCTCATGCTTCTTCTGATTCCTCCTAAGGCAACATCTGGACAACAGTAAACATTAACAGAACAATACCACCTCATACGATCTCTGAACATAATCACCTTTTCCTCTCATATACTTCTCATGTCTCTCTATAAAGAAAACATCACACTAACTCTACATCACAAAGAACGTTCCACGTACCCCAAGGTAGCAAAAATATTGTGCACTAGTACATCAATGCTCTACGCTTACTTTTTTTTAAATTATTTGTTTATTATTATAAAAATCAGGAGCACCTTCTGATCAATAACAAAAATTAGCCTTCACATTACAAGATAATATTTGACTCCTTAAAATCATTTACAGGAGCATTTTTAAAACTTTCTAATGGCATATTATTGAAAGTATGTCATCTTGTGTCAAATTCAAAAGTATATATTTATGAGCTTTTTTCAAATTTTCTAATTAAAACAATAGAATAAGTTAGGCTACTGATCAAAAACTATTAGTATGAACAAAATTCATTTGCACAGACGTGCATGGCACAAAAGAACACAAAAGTGGCTTACAGGTATATTTACAGACATTTAATGAGGCTCAGAAGTGAAATGAGCGCAAATAAATCCATAAATTCATGATGATATTAACGTTTTAAATATAAAATTTTGAATACAAAAATACTAAATGATTTAAATAACTGAAATTATACGCTAAAAATGAAAATCACTGTTTATTACTGATCATTCTTCAAATGATTCATTCAGACGACTGATTCATTCAGGAACAAAGCAAGGTACTGTCTTTATGGACGGGTAGTTGAATCATTAATTCACTAGATTCATTTAAAAACTCACGTTCATTCATAAACAAAACATCCCTGTGTTTGCTTAGAGATGCACTGCAGCTTAGCTATGACTTTGTTTCAAACTATTTTTGTTGACAAAATAGAACAAAATCAGGCAATAGTGTTGTAGTCAAACAATATCACTCACTAAATATTAAAGTCTTCTTTATTGACCTTGAAGTTTATTGTATTAAATCAATATCATATTTACAAACTCCAGTGAATCTCTTATTTACATCATGTCTACACTTTGTTATAATAAGATGATTCTCGAGCTTGCAGAACTCAGCACTTGACAAAAACTCAGTGTTTTGAGCAGTGAGTGAACATTTGATTAACTTACGTCAAGGAATCAGCAGGTCTGATACATTACTCAATGCTGCAAAAACACGTTGTAAGTAGAAACCGTTGAAATTCCTCATGCGCAAACACAAATATGCTGATCAGGTCAATTGCACTGGTGCTCCTAAATATTTTCACACCCAATAGTTTTCAGCTTCGTTATACATTTTAGAATTTTTTTTTTCTTCTCTCCTACAGGACTGCAAGTCTGCTTGTTAACAGACTCCATGTGTCGAGGAATTGAGGACTACCTACCAGCTGCAAAATGCTGGGTACACCCAGGCACTACTCTTGAGAGATCTACTAAACAGCACATATACCACTTTGAGACAATACACAACAATGCAGTGGTACTACTCCACATCGGAACAAATGACATTGCAAGTGGAGCATCTCCATCGCTGATCATCCAACGAATGAAAGCACTAATAACTTCAATCTCTCAAGCAACTCCTCACATTCTGTATTTTGCAATTAGTGCTGTCTTGCCACGACTTACAGATGACTCAACAAAAAAAACAACTGTGAAACAATACAACGCCATGCTACACCACTGGACTATGCAAACAGACAACATCATCTTTCTGAACACAACAAAACCTTTCCTCAAACATGGAAAGATTGTCCACTACCTATACAAACATGATGGACTCCACCTTAATCAGCAAGGAAAACACAAACTTTTTACTTACTTTCAGCAGTTCCTCTGGCATTTTTGCCACTTTCCAACACAAACAAAACATGTTTAAGTATCTTTAAAAAAAATTACACAACTTGTTCCCATGAATATCCACTACATGTTATCTTTTTCTGAAACAATAAAGTACCTTTCTCTTTATAATAAACCATGTAACTTATTCTTGAACTTAACCTTTCTCTTTACTACATAACACCAACACAAATAAATTCATTTTCACTATCACTTCATCATTATATCTTTGGCATTTCCTTTTGTAAACACCACATATACATTGCATATCCAGACATACTTATATAACATACTTTTGATATACAATGATACTTCGCATACTACACATTTCCTGTTACAACATACATACCTATAATACACTTGCAACAGTCACCAAATATGTCTTCTACATTTATCTTTGCTTTGCAGTACGTTACACTTCTATACAGTATATAGTCATAGATATTCACTTCTTAAGCTTCACACTTCTTAAAAACAATACAGTTTATTCTACTTACCAGATAATTCATTATTTATACTTTCCAAATATTCTATCACTGCTTACTGCTTTTTCAACTTGAATGTACTTCACCTACATATTTACTGTATAATCTACAGTACTTTCCAGTATTACATGACAAAGATCTTGCCATTTAATTTGATACCTATCCAAAACAACCTTACAACATTTGCTGTTCCACTATCACACAATTGATCCAAAATTAAGACTTCATAACAATCCCAACTTGAATACCTCTAAGTGACCAAAACTTTATCCAGGAATGCTGCATTCCCCCACCCTCCCACCAAAAACTGAGAAATTGTATGCACATTTCCAACCATATTATACATGACATTATACAATAAACTAATCTATGACCTTTTCAAAGAAACTACTAAATTACACTTACCTTATGATACATAACATTCAAGGAGTCTGGGAAATCAGGAGATTCTTTATATCTCTGCCTCTAAAAAATATATTTTTACTTCTCAGTGTAGAGGATCCCTCAACTAGGTGATACTATTTCTATAACAGTCCTTGCGAAATACCCCAAAATAAATATATTTTAAAAAATTTGTTAGGTAAAAAATGCTACAACATAATAAATAAAATCAACAATAACATTTTAAACAGATTTTAAAATGTAAATAACACTAGCATAAGGAAACAATAAAATCATCCAATTATTTTTTTTTACACAGTTATATACGCTATATAAACTTTTTTATCACTTTACCATACAATATCCAACTTACCCCAAACTTCACACATTTGATAAAACTCCTGGCTTCAACACATCTAAAGGCCAATATCCAGTCAATCATAGCACCACCTGCTGGCAACAGGAAATGACTTGTTTTACACTAACTCAAAACAAACCATGTTCAATGTGCACCAAACTTCATAAGTTTTGATCAAAGTCCTGGCTTGAAGACATCTACATGTCAATATTCAGTTATCATACCACCACCAGCGGCAGAAACAAAGCAGAAGTTTATGCACTGCTAAGGACCTTTGGGATACCTCCTATATTTATCACTTTAAATGCATATTGCCCACCATTTGCTGTTTTAAAGCCACCGGGTGGCGGTGAGCCCTGGTGCGAGGGCCCGTTCATCGCTGCTGGCAGCTTTAATTAGGGCCCGAGCACCGCTGGTGTGAGGACCCTATTGGAATTGCACCGTTTCTTATTATTCTTCTTCTTCTCCAAAGTGAATCACATTTTTGAAGGCCTAAACATGCTCCAAAACTCATGAAACTTCGCGTCAGAACTGGCGAAAATTTACATCTAATATGGGTTTCAGAAGTGGGTGTGGCAAAAAGGCTCAATAGCGCCACCTTAAAATTCAACGGAGCTGCGCCTCGATCTACGGTTTACTTACATGTACGAATCGTACACATTGTTAACACACCATTGCTACAAAAAGTCCTCATTTGGACAACAAATCCAAAACCAAAAGAGTACTTATTCTGAATTTACTGTCACAATTTTTGGTCGCGCAGTCTTTTGACCATATCCAGGGGCATCGTACTTATACCGACTCCTCCTACAGTTTTAATCGTAATCATCTTACTATCTGGGTGATGGTCATCATAGGACGATTGTGACGTTTCAATTGCGAAGATTTGATTTTCATCAAGGGCGTGTCTCTGGCGGCCTGCCAAAGTTTGATGTTTCGCCATGAAACCGGAAGTTGCTGTAACTCGGACAAGCAATGTCCGATCTGCCCCAAACCTCACACGTTTGATACGTGTATGTCCTGCCCAATACCCCATGCCCAATATCAGTTCTTCTCCATAGGCGTGCCACCCTGCTGTGCAACAGAATGTCATTGCTTAACACTGTTAGCTGACTCCTATAACACATATTAAAAAGCGAATCAGCACCTGTTTTCCTAGGCTGCCCCCTTCTAAAACCATACATAACAACTACGCAGCCCTTCTCTACGTGCTAAACTGCTATCATGTCAGTGAAAAAGATAAGTCTGAACTCAGGCTGCAGTGTCCAATCTGCCCCAACATCCACCGTTGATGGTGTTTTGTCCTGACAATAACATACCATTCAGTTATTCCGATAGCGCCCTCGATGCGGGCAACGGAAGTCCTGCTTACACTGTGAGTTGCTCCTATGAACATTTAATTAAGCGTCCCGCAGTTTTTATAAATAGCTAGCAACTACGCTAGATCATCACTACAATCTAACAACACTTACTAAGGCTAAGCATGCTGCATTATGGGCAGTTAACCAGACGTACTTGGTTGAACTTCAGCATGCATGTCCAATCTGCCTTCTGCCCCCACTTCACACATGTTGAGATTTGGTTATGGTCCTTGAACAAATTCCTCAACCGCAAATTCAGTTATGCTCATAGCGCTCCCTTCTGCAACAGCATGACATCTTACACACGGTTAGGGACTCCTAGGAACCTTATTAAATCATCAGCAACTGTTTCATAGGCGGGCAATTTGGCAGAAACCTACTAAAACTGCTATCAACACTGTAGCTAACGTCGAAAGCTGCTATTAATGCAGTGTGAAACTGAGTGGACACAACGCAAACAGGCAGTGTTCCAATTCTTCCCCAAATTTACATATTTTATAACAGAGTCTCTGTCCTGGGACACATTTCTAGTACAGTGGTTCTGGTAATGTAATAGCCCACACTGCTGGCACATGAATGAGATGTTTTTAACACTGTTATGGACGCCTTTAGTAACAGAGTAAAAAGCATCAGGCAGTGTACTACATGGCAGCACAGGCTGGACTAATCTACTAAACAGTCTTAGCTGCACGTTAGCCTAAGGGCTTAAAGCGGCGATTATATGCATTTGAAACAGGAAGTCAATGTAACTCAGGCTGCAATGTCCGTTCTGCCCCAAACTTCACACGTTTGATAAGTGTTATGTCCTGAACAAATACCCATTCCCAAATTCAGTAATACTCATAGCGCCACCGTTTTTCGGGCACGAAGGGACATCTAAACACGGTTATGTGACTCCTAGGAACAGTTAAAAATGCATCTCAGACGTTTTCAGTAGGCTGGCAACTTTGCAGAAACCTACTACAACCACCCCTGCTAGCTCACATTCGCTAAGTGCTAAACTTGCTATTATGCAGGGAAGAGAAGTATTTCTGTAACTCAGACACAGTTGATCCAATTGCCCCCAATGTAACAAGTTTGATAAAGTCCTGTCCTGCACCCATCTACATGCCCGATTTTTCGTTATAGTAATGAGCGCCACCTTCTGGCATACAGAGTGAATTGCTTAAACACTGTTTTGGACTCCTAGGAACATATTAAAAAGTTTCAGCAAGTGTTAAATAGGCTAGCAACCTGCTAGAAACATACTAAAACATGCTATCAACACTTAGCTAAGTGCTAAAGCATACTATTTAGGCATGAAAGAAAAGTGTAATAACTCAGGCTATCGCATGTTCCAAGCTGGCCCCAAACTAACATGCGTGAATTACAGCCTGGCCTGTCCACATCTACATGCAAAGAGTTTCAGTTTATGTGATAGCGCTACCTTATGGCCACCGGAAGTGACTTGTTTAACACACTTGTGCGGCACTCTTAGAACACAGTAAATATGCTGTTTTGTTGTTGCGAATCATTGCTAGAATAGGTGTCTCATTAACGGCGATGCAACACATACTATCTGCTAAAGTTGCTCTTTTACACATATCAATAGTAGGATGTTGTTGTAACTTCCTGCATACATGTACAAATTGCCGCAAACTTCACATGTTTTATTAACTAGTCTTGTGCCGAGACTGTCTACATGCTCATAGTTCTGACGGTTGAGCTCTCACGTGAACTGGCAAATCTAGGAAGTGCATGGCTAGCTCTTGTAATTTGCATCTATATAGCAATACACGGTAAAATGCCTTGTGTGGTCCTTAAATCAAAAAATCCTAAATATATGGGTCTATCAAAACATAACTCTAAAACGCCTAGCAACCATTACTAGTGTAAACAGGCTAGTATACCATGAACAGGCAGTGTTGGGAACTCATGCTGCAATGCCCATGGCCACAAACTGCACAGGTGGGAGGAGAGCTCCGTGGTGGTAACATCTCAAAGCCAATTGCAGGGGGGCGGAATGAGCGGTCCACCGCGGGGATACTAAAACGGACTGGTGTTCTGCAGGACGTGCTTAATTCATTCAGTGGTCCAATCGCCCCAACTGGCATGGGTGGAGAAGACTCCGGGCCACGGGAACAGAGTCAACATCCGCAGATGGGCAGGTGGATGAGTTCAGAGGGCGCCACCTGTCGGCACATGGAGGGGACATTGGTTGGACGCGGGGGAGAACGACGGCCTCCGAGTGAAGGTGGAGGGCACAAAAGTGTGGGGCGTGGCAGGCGAGAACAAAGCTGGGGGTTGTGTGATGTCGTGGGGTAAGGAGGCTTGGACTGGGGGCGGTGGGTGAATGTGATGGGGGCAGGGGGGGGGGTGGCGGGCCTGGTGGGGGTGGGGGGGGGGGGGGTCTTCAAAGGGCGAGGTCTGGCGGGCGCTTACGGGGCAGGAGAAGCGGGGTTAACTCAGGGCAATAATAATGGTCCAGCGGCCCCCTAAACGTGCACTTATGTTGAGAAGAGTCCGGGACCTGAACTCTTCTCCAAGCCAGAGTGAAAAGCGGTGGGGCAAAAGGGCGGCGATGTAGCGCCAGCGGCAAAGTGGGGTTGTCAAAGGAGTGGCGCATGCGAGGCGATCGGTTGCACTGTACATGTTCGTTAAAATCGGTGAACACATAATTCAACACACCAATAGCCTTTAGTCTAAAAAAGTTATATATTCTGAGCCAAATGTCAAGCCACTAGGCAAGTCGGGGGGAGGTGGGCTGGTCTTGGGCAAAGGTGGGGTGGGGTAGGTGGTGCCAGTGCACTGACTGGGGTTAGTAACGAACGGCCGCCGAGGGTAGGAGAGGGCAATGAACTCCATAAGTTGTTTTCATTATATCAAATAGCGGTTTCCGTGGGGAGTGGGAGAGGGGTCTGCAATGCTTGTGGGGGCGTTTATAGGAGGGGCCCTGTGGGGTCTGGCCGGGGGGGCTCAATTGGCGTGAGTGGTCGCGCTTGAAAAAGGAGTGTGCGATCATATACGAGGACTCAACAGGTGCAAGTCCAAGGCTGGCTCCACGGCTAGAGGGGTTGAGTATATTCCTTGCCCGGAGCAGATCTACATGCCCTTATTGCAGGAATGTGTCATGCGGTGACCGGCTGACAATCAGAAGGGACAGGTTTTAGCTGTATGAACGACAGCGAGGATACGGTACTTGATCATGAACAGTGGGTGGGGGGGTCTGGCTGAATGTCGAATGGCCTGGGAAGAGGGGTGCGGGGGGTGTGGGGCAGGAGCAGGGGGTTCGGGGAAAGGGAGGAGCCTATGGGGGTGTGCCGGGACAAATTGGGCGAGGCGCGCCATGGGTAGAAATGGTGGTATTACGCAGGAGAAAGCTGAGGCGTCCTCCGTAACGGGCACAGGGGCAAGTCACAGGAGCTGGGCCGTGAATCACGCAGCGGAGGGCCTGGTCCGAGAAGCAGAGCACTTCACCGGATGGCACCATGGGACGCGGCGGGGTGGTGATCACAGTAACGAGGGCAGGGGCCGAGCGGACCCCAAACTGCTCGGTGGGTGAACTAAGACGTCCCGACCGTGAACAGAGCGTCATTGCCCAGAATGGGGTAGGGGCAGTTGAGAGGCGCATACTAGCGGCGCGGACCAGGCGGGCCGAACATATAACGGGGCGTGTGAACACGAACGGAAACAGACAAGAGCCAGTTGCACCAAGATCAGGGGCCTGAGAAAGCAAAGGCCAAGAGTCAGGGTCGAAGCAGAGCGCCACCGGGTCGGCAAGGAGGACACATCCTTCTTTACAACGAGCCAATACATCCGAGGGCAGCGCACCAAGGCAGAGGGTGGGAGAACGTGCGGGGGCTGAATAAGGGCTACGCCGAGCCAAAAGTCGATGAGGCATAGCGCCCCGAGGCGTGGCAGGGCGAGGAGTGATTTGTGCAGCAGTAGCCTGACGATTGTCGGCCGCTGCGTCAGGTCTCATAGCTGTAATTGGCGAGGCTCGGCCGGGCGCATGGCGTGACGATAAAGCGCCCGCTTGTGCGGTGAGGCCGTGGGGCGAGGGCCCAGTGTTCCAGCGCGTCGGGGCAGCTTGAGGGATGAGGATGGGATGGGAGGGTCTGGGGGAGGGAAGTGGGAGGCATACGGGGGGGGCCGGGGTGCGGGGACGGGATTAAATAATAGCAGACAGATAGGTGGCGCGGTATTAGCTGGGTGTGATCAGTGAGGGGGAGCGGGCGCTCCAGTCTGTGTGTGGGGGGGGTGGGTGGGGGGGGGGGGTGGGTGGGCGATGGGGGGGGGGTGGCACAGGGGGATAGGCGGGGTAAAGAGAAAAAAGAAAGGAGATGATAGTCAGGTCACAATATTGCCCCAGACACGCAGGTGTGATGGAGAGGGGCGGGATAATGCTGGGGGTACGTTGAAAGGGGGGTGCACTCTCAAAACATTGCAATATTCGGCGGGCGTGGATTACGGTACGGCCACCCCAGGTGGGCGCGCTGTGACCCGAAGGAATGAGAGTGGAATCGGGAAGCTGCGCAGACCCGCCAAGACAGGCAACACCAGGTCAAGTGCCCAGTGGTCCGGAACGAGCTAGGCCAGGTGACAGCAGGGGGGGGGCAATAGGTAAGGGTACGGGAAGAAGACGTGTGGGGTGGGCAACGAAATCACAAACATAATGCGTGAGAGCAGACAATTCTACGCGCCTCCTCATCCGTCTGTGTGCTCGCGGGGGCGGCAGTGTGGAGAGGGAGCGTCTACTCATGACCTGGCGTGCCGGGGCGGGATCAACACATGGCGGCCTCTGGCGTCAATGCGGGAGCCAGAAATAACATCAGACGTGTAAAGGTAGATCAAACGGGAACTATGGGCGGATGCAACCCCTGGGGATGGTGATAAATGGAAAATAAGAGGAGTGCGACATACCAGGGGGGCATACCAGTAGAACTGAAGCGGTGGGGATAGGCACAGGTTGGGTGCACAGTAGTATGCATATTGTGATAGGCCAAAAGTGGGTACGGCGTGAACTGGGCGAAGAGGTCACACAACTAGCAGTAGGAGATGGCGGGCATGAGGAAGAGGTCAAAAAAAAGGGGGGAACGGAACCATGGTGCGTGCGAGAAAAATACTAAAACGGATCAGGAACGAAACTGGGAACTGAGGGGGGTTCGAAAATGAGGATGCAAGGCGGTGGCTTTCAAGCGTAGCAGGAGGAAGAGTACTGGTGCAAAGGGTGGTAGGGCCCCAACACGCTGGGGTGAAGACTGTGACCACCGGAAATGCGTTGGGGAGAAGGGCAGGATGCTGGGTTGGGGATAGGGGTGAAGATGTTGGCAGGGGATGGGGCGCATAGGGGCAGCATGCGGCCCTGAGAGTCAATATGGGCGGTGCCGCCAAGGAACGAGAAGGCCAACAGGGGGGGGGCGTGTGGGCGGGGCGGCTCACAAGACAGCGACAGTCACAGATCGATGCCGACGAAAGGGGGGTGCGGGGGCCAGAGCGACCGCAGGGGCCTCGAAAGGCGTAACCAAGGGGGCGACAGAGCGGAGGCACCCACAGGGGACGCGGCCCGGGAACAAGCGGACGGGGGCGACGGGGAAAACACAAGGCTGCGAGTGGTGACCGCGGGAAGGGAGGCCAGGGCGCGCCACGGCCCGGGGGCAAGGGAAGGAGGCAGAGACAGAAAATGAGAGGGACATGCCCGGGAGGGCATGCTGCTGTAGGTGGAAGACGGGGGGAGGAGGAGGAAGGCAACAGGTCGAGGAGGGCGCAGCTGGACGGACTGCAGACAGCAGTAGAAGTGGGACCACGGAAGCAGTAGAACCAGCACACAAGGGTGGCGAGGTGCAACCACGCTATAGAAATCCTGCACCACGAGCGGGGTACTGGGGAGGCAGCATCTATCGGAGACTTCACAGGTAGAGCCTCGTATCATTGAAAACGCTCATGGGGGTTGTGTGGCCAGCCCAGGGGCATGAGCGGAACTGCAAAGACTGTAGACGGGGGTCGAGGTACAGGAGGACCAAGGCTCGTTGCAGGCGGAAAAGAGGGGGGCCGCAAAGCGGGTCGACGCGCGTGAGGGAGCACGGGGCTCCTGGGCCGAGAGAAGCCAGCCACCTCCCAGGGGGGCGGCAAGCTGGGTACGCGAGGGGACTTGGCCTCACCGCAGGGCGCACGCGCCGGGCGCAGAGAGGGGAGCAGGGGGGCTGGTGGGGCCGGTGGAATAGGTGGGGCCACTCCTCGGCATGGCTGGCGAAGGGGCGGGACGAGGGGCAGGGACCGAACATACGGGAGCGTGACGCCAATCCAGAGCATCCAAAACATGCTCAGTGGGTGACATGTCCAGTGAGTATGCTGGTCATTTAAGAACTGGGATGTTTTTAGCTTCCAGGAATTGTGTACATATCCTTGCAACATGGGGTCGTGCATTATCATGCTGCAATATGAGTTGATGGTCGTGGATGAATGGCACAACATTGGGCCTCAGGATCTCGTCACGGTATGTCTGTGCATTCAAAATGCCATCAATAAAATGCACCTGTGTTCGATGTCGATATCTTCCCTGTACAGTGAAAACTGGGATTCATCCGTGAAGAGAACGCCTCTCCAAAGTGCCAGACCCCATCGAATATTAGCATTTGCCCACTCAAGTCGGTTACAACGAATAACTGCAGTCAGGTCGAGACCCCGAGAAGGAAGACGAGCATGCAGATGAGCTTCCCTGAGACGGTTTCTGAAGAAATTCTTTGGTTATGCAAACCGATTGTTGCAGCAGCTGTCCTGGTGGCTGGTCTCAGACGATCTTAGAGGCGAAGATGCTGGATGTGGAGATCCTGGGCTCGTGTGGTTACACGTGGTCTGCGGTTGAGAGGCCGGTTGAATGTATTGCCAAATTCTCTGAAACGCCTTTGGAGACGGCTTATAGTAGAGAAATTAACATTCAATTCACGAGCAACAGCTCTGGCGGACATTCCTGCAGTCAGCATGCCAATTGCACGCTCAAAACTTGCGACATCTTGGCATTTTGCTGTGTGATACTGCACAATGTAGAGTGTCCGTTATTGTCCAGCCCTAGGCACACCTGTGCAATAATCATGCGTCTAATCAGCATCTTGCTATGCCACACCTGTGAGGTGGATGGATTATCTCTGCAAAGGAGAAGTGCTCACTTACACAGATTTAGACAGATTTGTGAAATATATTTGAGAGAAATAGGCCTTTTGTGTTCATAGAAAAAGTCTTAGATCTTTGAGTCCAGCTCATGAAAAATGGGGGCAAAAATAAAAGTGTTGCGTTTATAATTTTGTTCAGTATAAAACAATACATAGTTGTTTTTTTTATATCTATGTATATGTATATAGCTTGCAAATCAGTTTCCAGGTTTCAGGGCTTTGCCGAACAGGGCAAGTATTTCTTTTCATACTCGACTTGGAGGGAGTTACATCTCATTTAATTAACATTCCAGTGCATATGCACTCAGGAACCAGTCAGTGCCAACAAACAAATTAATTACGTTGAAATGATCAACTGGGCTGGGCCACCCTAAGTGTTAGATGCAGTATGAAATTGCATTCTCAGTACCCAATAAATCCATGAATCAAGAGGCTTGTGTACAATCCTCTAGCATATTAATATAGGCCGAACAATGACAACGGAGTACAAATGATATCCGTTTGACTGAAGAATAGAAGGGGATTAAATATTTGTTTAGTGATTAAAGTTGTGGTACTTAGTTATTCTTGGACTGTTTCTATATTAAATAATAGGGTATATAACACTTTTTTTCTGAGGAGAATGTGAGTTGTGCTTCTAAAACGTGCCGTCAAGATGCTAGGGTTTGTGGTTGGTTGCTAGGACTTTTCGTGTCCAAAGTGTAGTTTAGTTTAGTACTTTAATATGGTTAGAGGTTTGTTTGAATACTAATAGTGATGTTAGTCCATCAAGCACTAATGATTAGGCTTGGGAATGGAGCCTAGATCTTATTTCTGTTATTAAAAAAAATACCAAAACCATATGACATTAACACTGTTACTGAATTTACAGCACAAAACAGACCAGTGTAGTCTAATACAGAATGAATGACTGTTATAAAATTGTTCTTTTTATTGAATTACTCCCAAACGAATGACTTATGTTCCAGATCTTTTTAGTGAATCAAAAATATGCAGCGCAACAAGTCTAGTCCAACTCCCAAATGAATGATTATTTTGAATCACTACTTTTTTGTCTTCAAAAACAAACAGTGTAACCAGTGTAATCTGACTCCCAAACAAATGACTCTTATGTTCCAGTTCTTTTTAGTGAATCAAAAATATGCAGCGCAACAAGTCTATCTATCCAACGAATACCGGTTGAATCACTACTTTTTTGTTATCAAAAACAAACAGCATAGGCAGTGTAATTTGACTCCCAAATGAAAGAGTCTCATGTGCTGTTTTTTTTAAGTGTATCAAAAACATGCAGAGCAATCAGTGTAGTCCAACTTCCAAACAAATGACTCTTATGTCCTGGTTCTTTTGAGCAAATGAAAAACATGCAGTGCAACAAGTCTACTGTAGTCCAACTCCCAAATGAATGATTCTTTTGAATCAGTGTTTTTTTTGTTTTCTTTTGTCATCAAAATCAAACCGCATAACCAACGTAATTTGACTCCAAAACGAATGACTCTTATGTTTCTGTTATCTTTAGTGAATCAAAACTATGCAGTGCAACAAGTCTAGTCCAACAAACGAATGACTCTTTTGAATCAGTAATTTTTGTCATCAAAAACAAACAGTGTAACCAGTGTAATCTGACTCCCAAACAAATGACTCTTATGATTCCGTTCTTTTTTTAGGGATCAAATATGCAGTGCAACAAGTCTAGTCCACCTCCCAACTCATTACTCTTTATCCTACTTTTTGTCATCATCACCAATAGCATAACCGTGTAATTTGACTCCATGAAAGATCTTATGTGCTGGTTTTTTAAGTGTATCAGAAACATGCAGAGCAATCAGTGCAGTCCACCTTCCAAAAGAAATACTCTTATGTTTCAATTATTTTTAGTAAATCAAAACTATACAGTTCAACAAGTCTAGTCCAACTCTCAAACAAATGACTCTTTTGAATCAATTATTTTTTTTGTCTTCAAAAACAAACAGCGTAATCAGTGTAATTTGACTCCAAAACGAATGATTCTTATGTGCCGGTTCTTTTCAGTGTATAAAAAACATATGGCGCCACCAGTGTAGTTCGATTCCTGAAGGAATGACTGTGAAGTTGGTTCCTTTTAGTGGTTCAAACATGTGCAGACTTAAATCTTAACTGTTCATTTGACAACATTCATAAATATTATTATTAATGGAACAAATGCAACCAGAATCGTCAAGACGAATGGGAACCTGAATTGGAATTCTTAAATTCTTTACTATTCCCATCCCTGCTAAGTTACTCAAAGTGATTCAGTTTTATGACATCACAGCGGATTTCATCTCATCTCTAACCTGTGCTGTGGGAGTGATCGCTTTATTCACAGATGATTGAACTGCTGAGTACAGCAGACTGCAGTTTCTTCTGACAGCAACACTGTGACACTGATAAAATCCTTTTCAAATAATTGAATAGCCTAGAGCATTCTCCTGTTTCTCAGCAAATATGATTTGGATAAAGACACACCATTAAAATAAGGAATTTGATGTATTATATAGATAACTCACTCAGATCTCATGGCTCGTATCTTGATATATACCATTCCTGTGGTTGCCAGCACAGATTTTCCGGCAGAGATTTGTCAGAGGTGGCAAGGAGTGTATTCATTTTTCTTGGCTTTAAACACTGTTTGCTGATGTTGAATCTCGTTGAACTGATAAATTGGACCCTGAACCCTTTTTTATGGTGACAAGATGGATTGAAAATTAATGTCATTCACTTCTTCTTTCTCAATTACAGATCTTTAAGGAGGTTAGATTGAGGATCTCAGCTTTATGGCCTACCTTTATTTAACATATATTGGTTTATATGTCATTCAATAGTCAAGTCAACTAGAAATTCCCATAACTCACCGTAACACCAGTGAGCATCAGGCCCTCACTATAGTCACTTACCATAAATGTCATTGGAAATAAGGTATGAGTGCAAGTTTGAACTTTTAACAGCTACAATGAAGCCTAACGATCAACAAACAAAGGATATAGATGTTGAACAGCAATGTTGTTCATAAATATGAGCTGCGTTTTAACGCGAAAGCCTCATAATCATATCACAGGTAATTGATTCATCAGTGTCCCAGTGTTTAGTGGATCTGCTGTAGATCAACAAGTCTAGAATGATTCATTTTTAAGTCTGTAGATGATTGATTTTAGTTAACGTAAATTAACCACATAAAAAATAAAAAAAAATCACTGATTCTTTTGACTCCCTGAACAAACCTGCTCAAACATAATGAAATTAGAGCAGTGTCTGTCACAAAAATAAAAATTTAACTTTGGGTGACATTTTATTTTATTTTATATTTAAAGTAATTGCAGAAGCTTCTTTTGGGGAAGAAACTGTAGCGTGCCACACTTCAATTTATGCATATTGTTAAAGCTACTCTAAAAAGTGGCTTTTCTTCAAGCTATTAATTAAGCTGTTTTTCATACAAGCTGATAAAAATAACTAACTACATTAAAGCTATGTAATAGGAAAACATCTGTATAAATGCTAATTCATTTTATAATCAGAGCAGTATTTTTCTGGCTCAGAAACAATGAGGGACTAATTATGGGTTCCAGAAAATAAGCTTAGAATAAATACAGTACAGTGAAAACTAGAATGCATCATTTAGTTAAAGCACGATGGTGAGCAGTAAGATTTAGTGAAACAATTTGCTACAAAAAAGACAAACTTTTGTGGAAGAAAACAAATCATTTATTTGACCAGTGAATCTTCTCTAATGAACTGATTCAATAAATTGGACCTCATTTGATTATTTTCTCTGTACAGCTTGGATACAATGAAAATAATAAGTAGCTTGTTACCCAAAAAAAAGCTACTGCAAAGTCAGTTGTAAGTTATTAGCATTGCTACTTTTAGTTAGTTACTCCCCAAAACTGAGCACCAGCAGTGCAAGCAACATGCAGATAAACTAAAATTTATGATTTTCTTCCTACGTGGCTTTAACAGTCATTACCAGAACTAAACTGCAAGAAAACTCTTGACTCTGATTTCAAAACAGCCCAAGAGAGTGATGAATGGAAACAGGACAAAAATACAATATCTCTTCCCACAGTCACTCGCTGCCCTGGGTTCTACTAATCCAAGCAGAAATGGGCACAAATGCTCTTAAATTGACATTCCACGTGTGCCAGTAAGCCCTCCAGAAAGGCACAGGATTTCTTAGGCCTCTTCAAAGCTCTCAGTGCTGCCTATTGGTGGATATCCTTCAGTGGCAGATGGTAAAAAAGCAAGATGATAGACGCAGCACCTGTGGGTTTCTCTTTTCTTTTCTTCCCACGTGGGTTGGGAACCTCGGGGAGGTTATTTTTTGACTGTCACTCTTATTACCTGTCAGCTTAATTTTTTTTTCATCCAATCTTCCACCTCCACAGAAGTAAATATCAGTACACATATAGAGAAAAAAGCCTGGAAGGTCCGAATAATTGATAAAGGGTTATTGTTGATCTTTTCAGTCAGACATGAATTTTTAAAACTGGACTCTTAAAGGGTTATGGGTAAAGATGGGTAAAGGCCACTGTTAAACTCGCCATTTTGTGCACCAAATGAGAGAAATTAATAGGGATTATATTGCATGTGGGAATTTTGATGCCCTACTCTTTCAGGTTCCAGCAATATCAAGCCAGTTTGAGACCCTAGGGAAGGCTATTGAAAAATACAGAAATAAGAGAACATCTGATTAAGGGTTCAGAGTAATCTCTCTCTCTCTCTCTCTCTCGTACCATCTCCATCGATCTCCCTCTCATCTCTCTCTCTCTGTTCCCCCAGCATGAAAGCTCTCACTTTTGAGGTATCAGGTTTTCATTTGAGGTCTGCTCATATATGCAGTCGCCGATGACATCATGACACCGGTCCTTAGACGAGATGGAGATCTTATTTGTCCTCATAAAACTTTCAGAGCCTTATCTGGACTTCCAAATAGAAAATTATGACCAATACGTGATGGTCACGGCTAGAAAATTGAGTGCGTCTTTGGAGGAAAAAAGGGTTACCAGATGAATTACGCGTCCAGAGGTCCTGCATTTGGATAAAAAGGGTTGGAAAAGAAAAGCAAAGCCAACCCTGAGAGCGATGTAGAGTACCTATTTTCATGCATAATTGATGTCTTATCAGTGTCTCCGTCCCCAATGTACCACCCTTTCTGATAAGCCTGACATCTTAGATGTGCCCATAGTAACACGCCAGCTGCTCGGCCAGGCCTGAGATGGATCAAATGTTTGACATTGCACTCCGATTACCACACCGGTACTGTCGGTGTATGTGTGTGAAACACTGTTGAAGCCAATGCTTGACTTGATTTAGCTGTGAACTGCATTTGTCTGGACAACTTCAGATGCAATGAAGCAGAATTAGATGAGGTCTGCTGACTTGATTCACTTTGATAGGCAAATCCTGCTTTTGCTGCTTCTAATCGCATAAAAGACACAAAGTAATTTCACAGTTATTTCACGAAACATCGGCTGTAGAAAAACGAAGCAGTAATGAGGGATGTTCAGACGTAAGGTTGATATGCCTGTGCCTTTGTCTGCTTTGAATTAGGAGAAGGAAATAACAGCATGCCAGGTATCAACGGTTTCAGGTATCTAGTTAATTGCCATGTGTGATCATTTGAAGTCTCTCTGTTGGCCATGCCTGACTTACTATCAGAAATAACACAAACTTTAATTGCCCTCGCTGTGTCGGTTAAAATTGTCAGAATGTCAGAAACTTAAATCAAGCAGTTAGAACATAAAAATTTTATTAATATTTTATTGATCATTATATTGTATTATGTTATGTTATGTTACGTTGCGTTACACTATACTATACTATACTATATTATTTATTATATCATATTATATTAAATTATAGTATTATACCAAAAACATTTTATGTGTCCTCATCAAAAACCGTAATTTATGCACATTAATTTCATTCATTAATAAAATTTAGAGCATTTAGGTAATTAGTAGTCTTTTATTTTGTAACGTTATTTGTTGTTGTTGATTATTATTATTATTATTATTATTATTGCGAAAACTTAAATGCAACTCATTCCAAACCATATGTGGTCATTGATTTATTTCTAAAATCAAAATTTTACATTTCTAAATGATCAGGGGATTTTCACCTGGAAAAATAATAATTAAAAAAGCACTGCAGTGAAACTGATTAACACGGTCTAATGCATCCCTTGAGTTTCTCTCTTTAAAGTATTATAATAGTTTTCGCAAGAGGCTGCTGGTGGCTGGCCTTAACTTTTAATTGTTTGTTTTAATGGATTCAACTCTTTTACCTTGGACTTGCCATTATGTAATCAAAGGCAAATATGTCAAAAGCTGTTAACTCAGACTTAAAACAAATGTTGATGACATGTGGCTTCAAAAATGCTACATGGTCTGACGGGAAAATGACAATTAAAGGAAACGATTACAACAGAAATTTGAGGTCGGTAAAAAGGTCAGATAGAGCTGCACTCTCGTCCACATTCTGTGCACATCAGGTGGTGGAACAAAACTCTAGAAACATGGGAAAATGAAACTTTTTATCTGAACAAGCAAATATCAGCAAATATCAGATAAAATCACTGCAGTCAACTAAAGTATTGAATTTCTTAAAAAAAAGTTTCTCTATTGAAATACTGCCAATGAACTAGCCAGGCTTTATTTCTTTTCACAAAAATTCAAGCAAGTTCCTCTCAAGAAACCTCTTTGAATCCAGTGTAGTAGACTCAAGAGATGCCCCACTTTGATTTCTAGAGACACAGTGTGAGTGTGGAAGAGATTTCTCTCTGTGAACACAGCGTGGGTGTCCTATCTGCATGCATTAATCATTTTCATGTAACCTTAAAGTCATCCTTTACTGTGAGTATATTGTGTTAATAAGTATATACCTTTCAGAAAGCATCATTCCTTCATGTTGGCCACATCATCTTATGTAGAATTACTGTATCTAAAAGCAAGTGATAAAAGCCTATTAGCGGTGAACTGTTATCGTAATGTTCTAAGGTTTTGCAAAAACCTGGGCTTTTTTCATACCTATTCTTGAGCACAAGGTAATGACCAGCAGAAGCACTTTTGTGTTATCTATTGCCATTTTTAATTTCAGAAGTATATATCTTCATTTTGTCATAAATTAAGTGCTATCATCATGTAAAAATGTCCTGTGGAGTTGCCACATAGTGCCCTTATTAGTACATCCTTTATTGTACACATTTTTATTGATCTCTGTATGTTGAAAGCATTTAGCACACTAGAGGAAAAGAATGGTGCCCTTTTGTAGAGCACTGACTTGAAAGTGTTCTTCACCTGTGACTGGTAACTCATCTCATTGACAAGCACAACAGAGCTGCACATAGAAGTGCTACAAAGATCTACAGGATGGCACACACTCACTGTAGAGTTAGTTTAGGAAGGAAGGAAGGAATACAAGGAGGAAATCTTGAAGAAACAAACAACCCAAGAAAGAAGAAAGGAAGGAAGGAGGAAATGAATGAAGGAACAACTCAGAAGCAAGAAAGGACACAAGCAGGAAGGAAGTAAAATTTCAAGGAGAAAATAATAAAGAAGGAGCTCGCGAAGGAAGAAAAAACTAAGGAAGGAAGAATAAACAAAGGAGGAAATGAAGGACGATTGGAAAGAAGGAAGAAAGAAAATAAGAAGAAATAAAGGAAGTAATGATCCGGGAAGGAATAAGGAAAGAAAGTACAAAAGATGGAAAAAAGCAAGGGAGGAGGAACACAGGAAGGAAAAGTGAAAAAGAAGGTAGGATGAACACACAAAAGAAAAACAAACAAAAACAGAGACAGCACAAGAAAAAAAGGAGGGAAAAACAGGAGGAAAGGATTAAAGAACACATAAAGAATGAACACCACAGAAAA
Source organism: Sinocyclocheilus anophthalmus (assembly GCA_018155175.1). Taxonomy (NCBI): domain Eukaryota; kingdom Metazoa; phylum Chordata; class Actinopteri; order Cypriniformes; family Cyprinidae; genus Sinocyclocheilus; species Sinocyclocheilus anophthalmus. Next base: position 412,170 of record JADLZN010011467.1, read on the forward strand.
CAGGTTGTATGGATGCATGAATGAGAAGATGAAGGTAAAGAAAAAAAAACAGGAATAAGAGGCTGAAACAAGAAGGCAGTAAGAAAATATGAGGAGGAAAGTATGAGGAAATAAGAAAAAATAGCTGAAGGAATAAAGACAGAACACGGATGAACGGAGGAGGAAAGAAAGAACATAGGAAGGAAGAAATAAAGGAACTAATGATCCAGGAAGGAATAAGGAAAAAGTACACAAGATGGAAAAAAGGAAGGAAGGAAGAACACAGGAAGGAAAAATTAAAAAGAAGGTAGGATGAACACAAATAGAGGAACGAACAAAACAGATAGAGCACAAGAAGGAGGGAATAAAATACAGGAGGGAAGGAGGAAAGGAAGAAAGAATGAAAACAGGAAGACAGGATGGATGAATGAAAGGAAGAGGGTAAAATAAAAAACACGTAATAGATGGAAAAGGAAGAAGGGCAAATACGAGGAGGAAGTTATGATGAAATAATCAAAACACCTGAAGGAAGGTTGGTGTAAAAATAATAAAGACAGAACACAGGAAGGAAATGAGAAAGGAAGGATGGATGAATGGAGGAGGAAAGGAAGAAAGAACACAGGAAGGTGGGATGGATGAAAGAATGAAGGAGAGAATGAAGGAACCACACAAAGGAAAGAAGAAAGTGATTAAATGAATAAAGCAACATGAATGGCCACTTTTAGAAATTGGTTGTCTCTTATCTTTTACGAATGGAAAAACGGACAAATGAATGAAATAACCTGTTCTGAATTTGAAGCAAGAAAATGATCACTGTTTTAAAGCATTTTTAATCCATTATTTAAAATCACTTATCATACATACATGAATGATGTTAAAACTCTGCCTCATATGTTGTGATGAATAGACTTATCTTACCATTTCACTGAGACCTTGCACTTCAAGAGCTGTGAGCTTTACATTCATTTCATGTCCTTGGCTGAAATCTTCAGTAAAAATCTCATAAAACATTTCTCATGTTTGAGTGTGGTGAGGTGAGTTGAGAATTTGTTGAAGAAGGCAACAAGATGATCAGATTTTTTTTCTCCACTTTAATCTTTCAGTTCCAGCAAAAGATATCCTGAGGTTCTATTCCCAATTGTTCCCCTTCCATGAACAGCAATGGAAATATTTTTCTGCAACACATGCAAGTTGAGAGTTACTATTTGTTGTCTTAATAATACAAATATTGTATTTCCCCCAAATATTGCAAGTATATATGACGCTATAAATGACGCTAAAATAATTGCAAAGTAGTAAAAGTAGTAAAGAAGGCATTAGCACATGTTAGGTCACATGCTCTCAAGGCTCCATAGTGATCTCATTTTAGACTAGAAAATACATATAAATTCAAGTTATAAAAAATATAATTGTACATACAAATGTGTTTTCTAAAGTTTTTTTGTCATTTTTAGGCCATGTCCACACGTACACGGGTATTTTTCCTTCTTCCGTTTTAAAAAAAATCTCCGTCCACATGAAAACTCAAAAGCATGCTATGAAGCTCTGTCAAGAGCATGCCAAGCCAACAGGTGGTGATTTAATCTCAACCGTAAAGCCATTTTGGCCAATCAAAAGCCTTAAAAAGTCTCCAGTAGGCGGAGATAACAGCACAGGCTCCAACGTCACAAGCCAAAAAACTCCGGTTTCGCTGTCTACACCAGTGTTCCCAACCCTGGTCCTTGAGGCACCCCCACACTGCACATTTTGCATGTCTCCTTTCTCTGACACTCCAGTTTCAGGTCTTGGAGTCTCTACTAATGAGATGATGACCTGAATCAGGTGTGTTTGATTAAGGAGACATGCAAACTGTGCAGTGTTGGGGTGCCTCCAGTACCAGGGTTGGGAACCACTGATCTACACGGACAACACGGCAACCAGTGTGTATGAAAATCTTCACCCTGGCTGGAGTTTTCAAAAATGTTCAGTTTCAGTGAACTGGTGCTGTGTTTGCGTGTGGACGAACAGCCAAACCACGTAGAAAAGCTGCGGTTTTAAAAATAACCGTGTTCGTGTGGACAGGGCCTTAATGTACTTTTATAAAAACAACAACTCAGAGACCAACAAATCTGAGCGTCATGCATACTGTAATAGACAAAGTCCTATTATGTGATGCATATTTTGTGTAGCTGGTACTATTGGCGGGCAGTATAATAGCCTTTATGTATGTGTTTTAGGTTCATTTTTGTACGATTTTTGCATCAGAAAATCAGGTTGTAGTAATAAAAAAAGTTGTTGAGGGCCAAGGAGGATAGAAGCAATGAGGGTGAGGGCAGTGATGAAGGTTGTTGTGGAAGTCAGGCATTTGGGTACATTATTGTATGCCAGTTTGAAAGATGTGATCCATACAACAACCAGGTCAGGAAAGATGCCAATGTCTATTGACATGACTATACTGACAGGCAGCGATGCTCCAATGATGACTGCACAAGTCAACATTTACTTATGTGTGGGGTACACTGAAAAAGAAGTCTTGTTGACCTTCACTTGTGCTACAGTAATTGATTTGAAATTCTAAGATGAAACACAATGTTAAAGTTTTGAAACACTAAGACATGGTTTTCAGGCAGTGAAATTGCATCCGAATTTGTGTCAAGTTTTAGACATGTTCACGCACGAGTTCCAAATCAAATATAGCAGCACAAGAAAACAATTGAATGTTCATAAAGATTTTTTATGTTTTTTTGAAACAGTAAGAACTTTTCACTTCTTTTCAGATAGTTAAAAAGCATGTAATTGTGTGTTAAGTTTCAGACAATTTGCCAAAAATGATTTACTCTAATGGGACAACGTCAGTTATAAATGATGGATCCCTAAAAAAAAGGTCAGAGGTCAGATGAAGAAAACTAATTTTGGAAAATTATTTTTCTCTTAAATATATGTAAAATATAAAGTCAATTTTTTTTAAGCTGTAAATTCACAATTAGTCCTACAGAGGGTTAAATTAACATCATAGGAAAGTTCATGGGAACGGGAGTCTTGGGAGAGCAGTGTGGAAGTCTTGCTGAGAGTCTTAATTACAGATCGGTGTACTCGGGTATGAGGCATCAACAGCTCAAAGAGAGTAAACAGCAAGCTAATACAGGCAAGGATTAAAAAGATCTGTTTCTTTATGGGAAAATGTCAGATATTTGCTATTTTGGACCATCAGCGGCTGCAAATCTCTCTGACTTTATAGTTTTGTTTCTGCTGGAAGGTGTATCGTATTGCTGGAGGCTAGCCAAACATACGAGGAATGAGTCCTCCGCACCTGTTCGCTCCTGCTGAAACATACAAACAGAATTAGAGTAATATGAATCCACATTGTACCTAGTGCAAATGTTTCTAACGGAAGATCAATAAGGATTAACAATGTAGAGAGGTTGAAACAGCAAGCGTCCTCTTGGGGATAAAACACAATCTTGTTCTCTTTGCCAAAGGACATGAGTTTAACAAGCTGGCGCCGTGGTTCCATTGGATTGTCGATACTCTGGGCATTGAGGTCACCTAACCTGACCTCTTATGAGTGTTCCTTACATCATCTCACTCTCGCCAGATTCATTGTCCATTCCGGCAATGAAACCGGACAGAGCAACATCTCGAGATTTATGAGAGCTCCTCGAAAATAACTACCGAGGAACCTCTCCAACCATCTCGGCTAATAGGGCTGGAGGAGAACAGAGGGCTCTGCTGTCTAATGAGGTCATACCGGAGTGAAGCCGACACGCACTTGTGACATATCAAGAGACATCCTGATCAAAAGCAGAGATCCGAGATGAGAGGTCTGGTCTGAAACCACCAGTCTTCAATCTTCAGGGTTGTTTCAGGCAAGCTGCTGGTTTGGTGGAGTGACTAATGGCATATAGATGTTGTGGGTGTAAACTTACAAGGGACCTCAAGAATAGTCATTTTCCATGCTTTTTGTTTCTGTGGGTGAGAGGATATTGTCTTACAGTCTTGCAGACGTGCTGTACGTGGACAAGTAAGTGAGCTTAACCAGCCTTAGAGATGAGAAATGAAAAGTAAACATATTTTGGGAGCAGGAGTTTATCGTTGTATGCACATTTTAATCACATTTCAAATCTGCTATCGACCATGTTTTCATGCTACATAATGTGGCTGAGCTTTGAGTTTACTCACTCTATCTATATTTCATCAGATCCCCCTCCTGCCCTTCTGGGCCATAAAGTGGAGTTTATATATTACCCATGATGCACCTCACTAGAATCCTGTTATTAGATTTATGCCGTTTGAAGTGGCCTCCGGGAATGTAAATTAATAGAGTGAAGGGTGGTGTGCATCTTATGTCATACTTTTTCTTCAAGACCTCCTCGACATTCAAAGATTGCACTTGCATTCCTGTGATGCCACCCTGTTCCTCCATGACATATATTGGAGCTAAACACATAATCTGTAATTATCTAAATAATGTCTCATTAAACTCTAGGGACTATGCAGCTTTGTTTTTGAATACTGAGTCAACATGGAAGATCATGACAGATTGTATTTTAATTTGTGAAAAATTTCCCTTAAATTGTATAAATATTGTAGTTCTGTGGCAAAATCTAAACATTATGTCGTCTGTTTGAGTATCCTGACCGGCACCAAAAAGCATCACTGCTCACCAGTGTCATGATCTAAAGGAGGTTATTCAAACATGTGGCTGCTCCTCCTACAGCATTCCCTGCTCCTCCATGCCGTGTGCAGGAAAAGCCCAGGATGCCAACGGGGAGTCAGATTCCGGCCTCAGTTCCTCTTGAGACCCACACAGCCAATCCACCTTCACTCTATGTCTGTAATCTTCCAACAAAGCACCAGAACTAAGGCACAAATGCACTCTGTCATTAAGCCAAACTTAAGCCTGAGATGTTTTAGAGTATAATCATGTAAAGAATGATATTGGGGACAATTACACAACGCTAACTTCCACAAAGGCAATATTTTTGCTTTATTTAGCCAATTTGCTGTATATTGTGATGCGAAAAATTCTGTATAGAATGAGTAATATTTGTTTTATAATTCTTAATATTCTGTGTTTTAATGCTTCAACTTCCTCTGATGCCGTAATGTCATCAAATAATATTCTTAATACTTCTTTCTAGGGAACACCTGTTTTTTTTCTCTTCAAGTATTTATCGATTTCTTTATCTGCGAAATCAGTATTGAACGTTAACACGGTATAGTATTTCACTTTCTTGAACAACAAAAATGGAGGATTATCATGCCTTACAAATAAGACTGAATAATTCAAAAGCTGCCAATAGCTATTGCATTTCAGTAGCTAAGAGTGAGGCCTGCCTCTTTAAAATCTCAAAAGACACTTGTGACTTGAACATGTTCCTCCCCTGTATATAATTATCTTTTCACTACTATATCCATCCACAAATTCATTCTTAAATGAAACTCTGATGGTTTCAGCAGAACAAAATTGAATCTTCTTTTTATTCAGATGTGCAGTTGACATGAGCTCTTCACTGTAAATGGGTATATATTTGAGTGAATGTGCCTCGTTAAACCTGTATATGCTGCTGAGTGTCAGTGTGATCTTGTCTCTCAGCAGATATTTATTCTGCTTCTCACTACAGGGCAGTGAATTCATGCATGTTTGCTGTTCAATGCCACACTGGTCTCCAGCAACTTGCTGTATGAATCCACATTCAATGTTGTGGATGTCACCATGC
>JADLZN010011468.1:0-58197 GCA_018155175.1 Sinocyclocheilus anophthalmus
CGGTGGTCGAACGGTCCATTATCCAGAATGATAATATCTATAGGCTACTGTACAACCGCAGCTGCACGGAGGTGTTAATGTCGTGTGAAGGCACCTCTACAACATTAAGAAAAGTACCGCTGTATTTGAAGGATAGGCTACAACTTGAAGAAAACGGTAAGATTTACACGTTTCCTTTTTAAAATACTTTGTTAGTGACGCGCCGAGTCAGACAATTTTACACTGCAATAAATATAGGCCTATCTGTCTCCACTAAAATAGCTAAAAGGTGTTCACCTTATCAGCAAAACTGCATAAATGTAGTTTGATTTGAATTGTTTAAAACAATTGAAATCGGCTACTATTTGGCAAGTGTTAAGGAATGAGATCAACTCTATTTCTAAAATATTTATCTGATAACTATTTTAAACAGTTTTTATTTTTAATTTTTTTTATCTATATATAGTCTAAAACATAACAATATTGGATGATTTTTAGCTATAAAAATTAATGATGTATGGCACAAATGGCATTTATAGACCATATCTCATATTTCCTTAATGTCTCTTATCTTTGACGGTGTTAAACATGGTGCCACGTGGATGGGAATATGCATGGAAAAGATATGCAGATGAGGTTATGCATAGTAAAACTAGGCATTGTAAGCTCCATATATGGTGATTTCGGGGAGGATTTTATAAATCTGAAAACCTTTGTGCGTACGTACACTTTTAGGATAAAATCTACGGAGTTTTATAAATAAGACCCCTGGTCTGAAAATGAGTCCCACTCCGGCCCTGCTCCAGTTCATCAGTTAACATCTGGAGAAGACAAAAGCTGAAGCATTAAGATGTTTTTAACTCAAATACATAGAGTCCATAATCCATAATAACTCTTCCTCCAGTGAGTCAGAGTTCTGGTGTGAATCAGGAGAGAAATCTGCCCAGATCAAGCAGCGTTTAAACAGCTCCAAACAAATATGCGGCTGGATTTTGATGCGAGAGACAACAAGAGATAGGATAGCACCGTGATATAATTAGAGAATACTGTATTGTGAGGTGTGTTTTGTGAGGAGTGCAGCAGTTGGCTCTCCAAACCGGAAGTGGAGTCTTTGGAGAGAATATAAAGTTTAAAAAGTACTGCCAGCTCTCCAAGGATTCATCAGTCACCCTGCTCCATTTGATATTGCTGCTTTGTCTTGTGGTATTTTAATCAGAGTTTTAAATGAACCGGTCGCTATCATAATGAATATCACCCAAACTGGAATGAATTTGATAGGACGTCCTTTATTCAGCGCCGCTGTCTCTGCCAATCCACCGCAGTCGGGGATGAGGCTGGACCATCACAGCTCTGTGCGCTGTAACCCTATACTAATTGGTCTCGATGCGTCGGTGGAGCTGATACGCATCCTCGGATTACCATTTCAAGTACTAGTAAAGTAACGCATTACTTTTTAATTTAGAAGTAAACATCTGAGTTACTTTTTCAAATAATAACATCAGTTACTTTCTTTACCCATTTATTGACTGACAGCTCTGGTTTGGCATGAACGAATCATGGGAGTAACATGATCTTACTGTAGCTCTAGATTACATTCATTTCACTTTTGTTGTGAAAGGGCTTTTACATTTGTAAAATAACTACTTTTTTTATATTAAAAACAAACAAGCAAGCCCTGCCCAGATTTAAAAAGTAACTTAAAAGTAACGTAACGCACTACTTCTCATAAAAAGTAACGTAATTACTTTTTTAGGGAGTAAAGGTCTCTACACACTGCCTCCGAAACATTCGTTTGTCATAAAAAAAAAATTCGGACCAGGTTAGATTTTGAGTTTTCGCATCCATAGCAAGCATTTTGATAAGAAAGGATGACGAATACGAAAAAAACGAAAAACGCATACGAAAATTTCGGACTCGGTGTGCAAGGACCCTACCAATATTGTAATGCATTATTTTTAAAAGTAACTTTCCCCAACACTGAGCATTATCATGTTTTTCTGTGAAGCTGCTGTGACTCGGTAAGAGCGGGTGCGGTACTTTGTGCACTTTATGTGCGAGGCTTCCGGTGTCATTCACTTCCAGCTATTTCTAGCTGTACAAAACAGCTGGGTTTGCTGCTTGCTACTGCAGACTGGCGTGTCTTACCTTATTATTTTAATGTATTATCTTAATTATGAACTGGTTTGTAGTGCAAACAGTTTTACGGTTTACGGCACTGTTTTTCTTGTTATTTCCCTACAGCGGCTATCAACCGTAAGTCTCGCACGCTGACAGAAAACGGCTGACTTGCGCGTTGAAGAATAAGGTGGTGAGTGAGTGTGTGTTGTGTGTGAGTGAGTGTGTGTGTGTTTGTTGTGTGAGAGAGTGGTGATTGTGTGTGTGTGGTGAGAGTGTTTTTTGTGTGTGTGTGTGTGTGTGTGAGTGCGTGTGTGTGTGTGTGTGTGTGTGTGATGTGTGTGTGTGTGTGTGAGTGTGAGTGAGTGTGTGTGTGTGTGTGTGTGTGTGTGTGTGTGTGTGTGTGTGAGTGAGTGTGTGAGTGAGTGTGTGTGTGTGTGAGAGTGTGTGCGTGTGTGTGTGTGTGTGAGAGTGTGTGAGTGAGTGTGGGTGTGTGTGAGAGTGTGTGAGTGAGAGTGTGTGTGTGTGTGTGTGAGTGTGAGTGAGTGTGTGTGTGTGTGAGTGAGTGATGTGTGTGTGTGAGTGAGTGTGTGTAATTGATTGTGGTGTGTGTGTGTCGTTGTGGCGAGAGAGTGTGTGTGTGAGTGAGTTGATGTATTGGTCAGTAGCTGATGCGATGCGAATGATTTGTGAATCCAGCTCAATGCTGTGCAGCACCTGACTAATTACTGATCTCTGAGTGAATGTCCACGACATGTTAAAAGGAACATTTAAAAGATGAAAGAGGAATTGGGGAGAATCAATATATTATGAATAAATTATTGCTTTAGTGTTAATAATATGTATTCATGCAATCCATAAAAAAGCAACTGTAGTCAGATTACGAGTATTTTAAAATGTAATTTAATCTAAATACAAGTACTTAATTTGAGATCTGTTTATGTAATCCAGATTACATGTAATCAGTTTGCTACCCAGCACTGGTAAACAAACATTTTCTCGTCTTTTTTGTGGTAACGTGGATGAAAATGATACAGTCCGTCGTGAAGTTATTCACATTGATTCATTTATGAAAAGAGGACTGATCGTATGTCTAAAAAGTACACACTTATACGCTGCGTCTTTTGGCACACACACACACACGCACATGCAGACACACACCACACACACACACACACTCGGTTCTTATGTTTTTGGTGTTTCAGGGTTTCCTCAGGTGTCTTCTGCAGGTCAGACGAGCAGCACACATGCAGCGGTGATCGTGAGGGAGTGAGACGAGCCCCAGCTTCTCTAGGACTCCTTCTGCTTCCTTGATTCAAGGAAAAGGACGTATTTTCTGTTTTCATTGCTGAGGGTCCATGATTACAAAAGAGAGAGAAACGGCCTGTTTCTCATGGCAGGAGATTGAAGGATTGTGCCGGTCTTCAGTCGACGATTCTCTCTGATGGAGAACAAGAGATGGAAACACGTTAGAGGAGAAACACAAGCGTCTTCGTCCTGACGCTCGGCAAACGCTGCTGTCTGTCTCGTTCATGTGTGATTCTCAAAATTAATTAATTTTACAAGTGGTTTTTCTCCATTACTGTGTTCTGTGGAAAAGTTGAACCATTTTAGTAGCTTCATGATGGAGAACTGATCACAGTTTTTGTTTTTACTCTTACTGCTGCATCTTTTCTGAATGGAAATATATATGAGATCAATATTTGACACAGACACTGACGCAATAATTTTTACATGATAATCATGGAGACGTTTGAACACAGGATCTGCAGCTGTTTTTATAACACTACTATGTATTGTTTATACAACGTTTATAACAATGATAGTTCTCTTTGCTGTTCTGAATGTCGTTCTGATGTCTGTGCAATGAAATGAAAAGCTTGTCCAGCGTTAATCAGGTCTGATAGATCAGTGCTTCCTAAAGCTGCTCCTCCATCATTCTGATGAGCAGGTCTGGCCTGTTAGTGTATGAGGAAACATTCACGCTCCGACTGTGTTCACCTCACCTGAGCTCATGATATGTCATACTCGTAAACATCATCAAAGGTATGAGAAATGACTCTCATTACACAAACAGACCATCAAAATGAACTCAACGCACTTCTGCAGCTGTATATAGCTGTGTAATTGATCATTCAGCCATAATTTAAAGCCACCGGACGAGTTTAGTGCAGTGTATGTTTGTCCTGTACTGTCAAGACAATGAAAACATCATGAAAATAACAGCTACATTTGACATCATCCTGGTTTTTAAAGGGCGATCGATCATTCAAATAATCTCACTCTTGATGGACTCCACCCTACATTTTCACAGATTATTTCATTTAATTGCATACACTGAAATCTAAACACATACAGCAGGTAAAATAATTATAGAACACGTGACCATTTTTCACAGTAAATATATTTCTAAAGGTGCTGTTGACATTACATTTTCACCAGATGCGTAACAACCCAAAGCAACTTCAAGGTATGTGATGTGTCCAAGTCGCAACATCTAGCTACTGGGGTGGCTCAGTTCTTGGACCACTTCTCTTGTCTGTCTACATGCATCATTAGGTTCTGTCATCCAGAAACATGGCTTTTCATACCACTGCTAAGCTGATGACACTCAACTCTACCTCTCAATCCATCCTGATGATAGTTGCTCGCATCTCAGCTTGTCTAACAGACATTTCTTGCTGGATGAAGGACCATCACCTTCAACTCAACCTTGCCAAGACAGAACTGCTTGTGGTTCCATCAAACCCATCGGTTCATCACAATTTCACCATCCAGTTAGGCATATCAACCATAACTCCTTCAAAAACAGTTAGAAACCTTGGAGTTGTGATTGATGACCAGCTGACTTTCTCAGACCACATTGCTAAAACTGCCCGGTCCTGCAGATTTGCTTTATACAATATTAGGAAGATCAGGCCCTTTCTTTCGAAAAATGCTACACAACTCCTTGTTTAAGTTATTTTTCTGTCCAGGCTGGACTATTGCAATGCACATAACTTAATTTCTGATCTTATTTGTTTTGTTTTCTTTGTATGTATGGATTACTTGGTTTGTTCCGGATATTTACTGAAAAAAATGGTGATGTGTTCAATACTTATTTTACCGGCTGTACGTCCATGCCTTTCACGGCTGTGTATTGTTTCTGAACGCTCATTAGCCTTTGTCATTTATAAATGTTTTTTTTTTTTTTAACTTAACCGTTTGGACATTTTTGACTGAAAATTTTTATATTTTGTTTTTTTTTCTTCATTGGAATGGTGCAAAACGTGGTAAAGGTTTTGGCACTTAGACATGTTGTGAAACAGTTAAATGGTTCTTTAAAAAGTCACGCTTGTACTGTTTGTGCTCAAAAGTGATGACATTGGAAATTAAGGGGGGGGGTGATTTTTTCTAGTAGAAACTTTTGTTACTGTGGCCAAACTAAATTACTGAAAGCTCTCTTTTCTAGATATCAACCTCAAATTTGGAACACAAATAGTTTAGATTTATGCCTTTGATTTTCATGCAGTTTTAGAGTAAAACATGTTTTGGAAAATATATATTTGAAAATGAAAATAGCAACTTTTTGTTTCAAGTCAGAGAAAACACCAAGAAGTCCGTATCCTGTGTGACGAGTGTGATGTCATACACGAGCCATGGTTATCAGTGCAACTACAAACCACAAAACACACTTCTGTGCCACTTCAGTCTCAATCACATCAGCGTAGTTACATGTGTGCTGCTGTGTGTTCGTCTGGTGACGAGCGTGAGCCTTCTGTCGCTCATGGGGAAGCAGACACACATTCATGAGTTCACATGCTGGAGTGAACAGAAGCGAGAGATGAACCGTTTCTGAGCAGTACTGTTCCTCACACACAGCTGCTTCTGGCTTCAGCAATCACTCGACTGTTATCATGCTGCTTCTCAAGTCCTCACTCTCAACATGACTGCTGTGTTTGACTGAATGACAAACTCCTGCATTATACAGCATGTGCAACGTCAACCTGAAGACCTTACTGTAAACCGACTGAAATATCAGAACGACTCATTTCAAACATATCAAATTAGATCTGAGAGAAGTCTGAGTAGTACAGCAATGCAACACGGGTTTCCAGGACCTGATGGAAACACTGGTCATTCATTGACTCTAAACTTATGTTTATGAAGCAAGATTCAGAGTAAATTCACAGGTGAACACTTGCTGTTCTGTGCAGCTTTCTTTAGGGAGAGGGGAGGTATTTGATATTTTGTGAAGAAAGCTTTGAGAGTGATTGAGGAGAAGGCAGCAGGAGAGCATCAGAGACACACTCAAGCAGCCGTACGGCAGTGAAAGCAAAGCCTCCGTCCATCAGCATGATCAGATTAGTCTCGAGTTCAGCAGAACCTGAGACAGACGCCTCAGTCCTGGACTCTGTGTGATGGGTTTGATTACGTCAGCTCTGATGACAGCAAGACACAGACACTGACGCAGAGCTGCAGAGTTCAGTCTGAATCCACTCCACACCTGCCAGTCATTTACAGAACTGCTTCAGCTGTGTTTGATTGGATCTGGTCTGAATGAACATCAGATCATCAGATCACGAGATCATCAGAACATCAGGTCATGAGATCATCAGATTATCAGAACATCAGGTCATGAGATCATCAGAACATCAGGTCATGAGATCATCAGAACATCAGGTCATGAGATCATCAGAACATCAGGTCATGAGATCATCAGATCATGAGATCATCAGAACATCAGGTCATGAGATCATCAGGTCATGAGATCATCAGGTCATGAGATCATCAGGTCATGAGATCATCAGGTCATGAGATCATCAGGTCATGAGATCATCAGGTCATGAGATCATCAGGTCATGAGATCATCAGGTCATGAGATCATCAGGTCATGAGATCATGAGATCATCAGAACATCAGGTCATGAGATCACGAGATCATCAGAACATCAGGTCATGAGATAATCAGAACATCAGGTCATGAGATCATCAGACATCAGATCACAGAACATCAGATCATCAGATCACGAGATCATCAGAACATCAGGTCATGAGATCATCAGATCATGAGATCATCAGAACATCAGGTCATGAGATCATCAGGTCATGAGATCATCAGGTCATCAGAACATCAGGTCATGAGATCATCAGAACATCAGATCATGAGATCATCAGATTATCAGAACATCAGGTCATGAGATCATGAGATCATCAGAACATCAGCTCATGAGATCATCAGATCATGAGATCATCAGGTCATGAGATCATCAGGTCATGAGATCATCAGGTCATGAGATCATCAGGTCATGAGATCATCAGGTCATGAGATCATGAGATCATCAGAACATCAGCTCATGAGATCAAGTCAGAGAAAACACCAAGAAGTCCGTATCCTGTGTGACGAGTGTGATGTCATACACGAGCCATGGTTATCAGTGCAACTACAAACCACAAAACACACACTTCTGTGCCACTTCAGTCTCAATCACATCAGCGTAGTTACATGTGTGCTGCTGTGTGTTCGTCTGGTGACGAGCGTGAGCCTTCTGTCGCTCATGGGGAAGCAGACACACATTCATGAGTTCACATGCTGGAGTGAACAGAAGCGAGAGATGAACCGTTTCTGAGCAGTACTGTTCCTCACACACAGCTGCTTCTGGCTTCAGCAATCACTCGACATCAGGTCATGAGATCATCAGATCATGAGATCATCAGGTCATGAGATCATCAGGTCATGAGATCATCAGGTCATGAGATCATCAGGTCATGAGATCATCAGGTCATGAGATCATCAGAACATCAGGTCATGAGTTCATCAGAACATCAGGTCATGAGATCATCAGATTATCAGAACATCAGATCATGAGATCATCAGAACATCAGATCATGAGATCATCAGATTATCAGAACATCAGGTCATGAGATCATCAGATTATCAGAACATCAGATCATGAGATCATCAGAACATCAGGTCATGAGATCATCAGGTCATGAGATCATCAGGTCATGAGATCATCAGGTCATGAGATCATCAGATCATGAGATCATCAGAACATCAGGTCATGAGATCATCAGATCATCAGAACATCAGATCATGAGATCATCAGATCATCAGAACATCAGGTCATGAGATCATCAGAACATCAGGTCATGAGATAATCAGAACATCAGGTCATGAGATCATCAGATCATCAGAACATCAGATCATGAGATCATCAGAACATCAGATCATGAGATCATCAGAACATCAGATCATGAGATCATCAGAACATCAGATCATGAGATCATCAGAACATCAGATCATGAGATCATCAGAACATCAGATCATGAGATCATCAGAACATCAGATCATGAGATCATCAGAACATCAGGTCATGAGATCATCAGAACATCAGGTCATGAGATCATCAGATCATGAGATCATCAGGTCATGAGATCATCAGAACATCAGGTCATGAGATCATCAGGTCATGAGATCATCAGGTCATGAGATCATCAGGTCATGAGATCATCAGGTCATGAGATCATCAGGTCATGAGATCATCAGGTCATGAGATCATCAGAACATCAGGTCATGAGTTCATCAGAACATCAGGTCATGAGATCATCAGAACATCAGATCATGAGATCATCAGAACATCAGATCATGAGATCATCAGAACATCAGATCATGAGATCATCAGAACATCAGATCATGAGATCATCAGAACATCAGATCATGAGATCATCAGAACATCAGATCATGAGATCATCAGAACATCAGATCATGAGATCATCAGAACATCAGATCATGAGATCATCAGAACATCAGATCATGAGATCATCAGAACATCAGATCATGAGATCATCAGAACATCAGATCATGAGATCATCAGAACATCAGATCATGAGATCATCAGAACATCAGGTCATGAGATCATCAGAACATCAGGTCATGAGATCATCAGATCATCAGAACATCAGGTCATGAGATCATCAGGTCATGAGATCATCAGGTCATGAGATCATCAGGTCATGAGATCATCAGGTCATGAGATCATCAGGTCATGAGATCATCAGGTCATGAGATCATCAGGTCATGAGATCATCAGGTCATGAGATCATCAGAACATCAGATCATGAGATCAGAGTCAGAGAAAACACCAAGAAGTCCGTATCCTGTGTGACGAGTGTGATGTCATACACGAGCCATGGTTATCAGTGCAACTACAAACCACAAAACACACTTCTGTGCCACTTCAGTCTCAATCACATCAGCGTAGTTACATGTGTGCTGCTGTGTGTTCGTCTGGTGACGAGCGTGAGCCTTCTGTCGCTCATGGGGAAGCAGACACACATTCATGAGTTCACATGCTGGAGTGAACAGAAGCGAGAGATGAACCGTTTCTGAGCAGTACTGTTCCTCACACACAGCTGCTTCTGGCTTCAGCAATCACTCGACATCAGGTCATGAGATCATCAGATCATCAGAACATCAGGTCATGAGATAATCAGAACATCAGGTCATGAGATCATCAGATTATCAGAACATCAGGTCATGAGATCATCAGATTATCAGAACATCAGGTCATGAGATCATCCGATCATCAGAACATCAGGTCATGAGATCATCAGATCATCAGAACATCAGGTCATGAGATCATCAGATCATCAGAACATCAGGTCATGAGATCATCAGGTCATGAGATCATCAGGTCATGAGATCATCAGGTCATGAGATCATCAGATCATGAGATCATCAGAACATCAGATCATGAGATCATCAGATCATCAGAACATCAGGTCATGAGATCATCAGAACATCAGGTCATGAGATCATCAGATCATGAGATCATCAGACCATCAGTCATAGATCATCAGAACACGGTCAGAGATCATCAGATCATAGATTCATCAAACATCAGAAATCATGTCATGAGATCACAGAACTCAGGTCATGATTTCATCTAACTCATTCTGGATCATCAGATCATCAGAACATCAGGCGCGTCAGATAATCCATCAGAACATCAGTCATTAGATCATCAGATCACCAAACATCCAGGTCTTAGCTCAGCAATCATCAGAACAGCAGGTCATGAGATCATCAGAACATCATGTTCATGAGATTCATCAAACATCAGGTCAGATATCATCGACATTTCATGTCATGATCACAGAAACTTCAGGTCATGATATCATCAGATCATGAATCATCCGGTCATGAGATTCATCAGAACATCAGTTCCATGAGATCATCAGATCATAGATCATAGATCATGATATCATCAGACTCGGTCATGAGATCATCATAACATCAGGTCATAAGATCATCAGATCATCATATCAATCATGAATCATCATAACATCAGGTCATTAGATCATCCAGAACATCAGGTCATGGATCATCAGATCATGAGGATCACAATCATGAATCTCAGAACATCAGGTCATGAGATCACAGACATCAGGTCCATTGAATCATCAGAACATCAGGTCAGGAGTCATCAGAACATCAGGTTAATGTAGACATCAGGTCTGAGATCATCCGTTCATGAGATCATCAGAACAGCACGTCAGGATCACAGATTCATCAGCTCTGAGATCAATCAGAAGCATCGGTCATGAATCATCAGAACCATCAGGTCCTGAGAATCATTCAAACCTCAATCATGATATCATCAAACTCAGGTCTGGATATCATCCAGAACACAGATCATGAGATCATCATACCATCATCAGATTATCAGAACATCAGGTCATGAGATCATCAGATTATCAGAACATCAGGTCATGAGATCATCAGGTCATGAGATCATCAGGTCATCAGAACATCAGGTCATGAGATCATCAGAACATCAGGTCATGAGATCATCAGAACATCAGGTCATGAGATCATCAGATTATCAGAACATCAGGTCATGAGATCATCAGATTATCAGAACATCAGGTCATGAGATCATCAGATTATCAGAACATCAGGTCATGAGATCATCAGATTATCAGAACATCAGATCATGAGATCATCAGACCTGCCCTGCTCTCACTGCAGTATCTGCTCTCTCTCTGACCCTCACATCACCTGAACCCTGGTGGTCTTCCTCTGAGTCCACACTTTGGTGACGTGATGCCGGTTTGGCTGTCAGGTAGAAGTCTTCTGAGGAGCTCGTCTCAGTGGGCACTCATCTGAAAGCTAAAGTACAAAATAAATGTAACTGTAATCTGTTACAGTTACTGAGAAAAAAGGTAACACTTTATTTTAAGTGACGTGACATGTGGCCAAGTATGGTGACCCACACTCGAATTGTGCAGCCATTATCTGCGGCGCCTGGGGAGCAGTGGGAGTTCGGTGCCTTGCTCAAGGGCACCTCAGTCGTGGTATTGATGGTGGAAGAGAGTGCTGTACATTCACTCCCCCCCCCTACAATCCCTGCCGGTACAAGACTCGAACACACAACCTTTGGGTTACGAGTCCGACTCTCTAACCATTAGGCCATTACATGTAGTTACTATTATGATAACAATAAATTATACATAATTACATGCAAGTAACCTTAAGACAAACCCTAATCCTAACCATATAGTAAGTGCATGTAGTTAATTAAAGGGGTCATATGATGTGATTTAAATTTTTCCTTTCTCTCTGAAGTGTTACAAGCTCTTGTGCATAAAGAAGATCTGTAAATCTGCAAAGACTAAAGTCTCAAATCCAAAAAAATATTCTTAATAAAAGTTAAGAGTCAACCCCCCGCCCTCCTAAAATGGCTCGTTCTAACATGCCCCCATATATCTACATCACTATGTGGAAATATTTTCATAATGCCGCCCAAATGTGCACGCACAGAAAGATGCGTGTGGTTTCAGTCACCGCAGTTAGTGTTGAAGCAGCATGTCAGGGAGACGCTGTGTGTTTCTAGGCGAAAGCAAAAGCACTTTATTTGGCCTTCCGGAAGTAGATGCAATTAGAAATCACTGGTTAAGATTTATTTACAACAGAACAGAACAACCCAGATGTTCGAATTTGTGCAACGTATTTTATGGACGACCGTTTTTTGAACCTAGAAGAGTACAAGGCTGGCTGAGCACAAAGGCTATTTCTAAAAAAAAAAAAAAAAGGGGCAATTCTGACTTTGCTATGACAATCTGCGCTTCTGAATCAGCTACGTAAGTATGTTTTGTTATTAGTTTAAATATTTGCTATTGACTGTTCAAATGTGGAGTTTTGCGCATCGCGTGCGTGTGTGTGTGTGTGTGTGTGGAGTGTGTGTTTGTGTGTGTGTGTGGTGTTGTGTTGAGTGTGTGTGGTGTGAGTGTGTGAGTGGTGTGTGTGCGTGTGTTGTTGGTGGTTGCGTGTGTATGTGTGTGTGAGTGTGTTTTGTGAGTGTGTTGTGTGGTGTGAGGAGTGTGTTTGTGTGAGTGTGTGTGTTTGTGTGAGTGTGTGTGGGTGTGTGTGTTTGTGTTTGTGTGTGTTTGTGTGTGTGTCTGTGTTTGTGTTTGTGTGTTTGTGAGTGTGTGAGTGTGTGTGTGTGTGTGAGTGTGTGTGTTGTGTGTGTGTGTGTTTTTGTGTGTGAGTGTGTGTGTGAGTGTGTGAGTGTGTGAGGGACAGGGTCCATCACAGGAGAGTGAACGGTCATAGCACGTCAGCTGCCTTAACCGCGGCTTGTGTACTGCATCATCACTTTGTCTGTCACGTGACTCTGTTCCCCTTCGGGCTTGAACTGATGGTAAAACTAAAATGACATTATTTACTGTCTTTACATAAGATGAAGATCGCGATTATGGTAAGAGGCATTACATTTCCGAAGAGTGCTTGCGGTGTTCAGCCAATCACAATGCACTGGGTCAGCCGCCAATCAGAGCAACTGCGCCTTGTCGGAAGAGGGACTTTGTAGAAAACAGCGTTGATAGAGTCGGGCATACAGGCCTACCATACTGTAAAATAAGGTGTTTTTTGAACATTAAATCATGTCAACATATGCTGTTACACCAAATAATGATCTTTAA
Source organism: Sinocyclocheilus anophthalmus (assembly GCA_018155175.1). NCBI lineage: Eukaryota > Metazoa > Chordata > Actinopteri > Cypriniformes > Cyprinidae > Sinocyclocheilus > Sinocyclocheilus anophthalmus. The sequence goes on from JADLZN010011468.1 coordinate 13,059, forward strand.
AAAAAGCCTCATATGACCCGCTTTAATATTACTCGGTACTTACATGTATAATTACACTGTAAAAAGGACACCTTAAAATAAAGTTTAACCAGAATAAATAATATTACTTAATTAGTTACTTATGAAAATGTTAAGGATTACACAGGGGGTTACATCTGAATATTTTATCACACACATACAGATTTGATTGATTTCTTTCATAAATTGCATCAACTGCTCTAAAATATGAGACACCATTGTTTCAGGACACAGAATAGGACACATGATCATTCAACTGTTTTATTGGGGTTTATGTATATGCTTTTATTTTTTAAGATTAACAGTTTTTTCCAAGGCATTTTCTGTTATAGCTATGCAAAGATTTTATTAATAACCAGTATCACAGCTATTAAACTATTTATTGTTATGATTTTAAATCTATATTTAACCTCAGAACGATCACAAAGCAAAAAGAGCTGCTAAAGTCTGATATTGTGGTGGATGTGCTTTAAAATTAAACTGTTATAATCTTAATTCAAGTGATAAAGAATTCATCAAGAAGACTATTGTAAGGTTAACACTGCCTGCTTTGAATGTTTGAAAATGGTTAACAGTTGAAAACATTAGAAATTTAAAAAAGTAATCAAAAAGTAATCAAATGTAATCAGTTACATTAAAGTAACCGGAAGTATTTACACTGCTTATTACATTTTAAATAGGGTAACTTGTATCTGTAACCTGTTACATTTCCAAAGTAACCTTCCCAACACTGCGAATGGGACACCCTACGGTCTCGTGGACTTAATGGACACGTGCACACGGCGGCCATCATAAGTGCACATGAAGTGTTCCATTCGGGACAGGGCCAAACAATTCAAATGACTGTTCACTTGGATATGATCAATGCCATCGTGTCCTGACCCAACACATGTCAATCAAACCTCTATGACTTCACTTCTTCTGCAGAATATAACATGAGAGAGATTTTGAGAGCATTGGGAACCAAACAGCACAGGATCCCGATGAGAAAAACTTGCTACACGTTACATGCAACCCTAAGCCAAGCCCTAACCATAACTGCATGCTCTCAAAATACATGTAGTTAACTAATTGTCCCGTTCGCTACTGTGAGGGAGCGCGGAGCGAGGGACGAGGAGACGTGGAGTACATCAACAAGGAGACTTTATTCATCCAACACAAGGGAACGTAGCAGGAGAGGTTGACCATTTACATAACCGGACGCCGCACTAAGAACAGGACACTATTTATACACATGACAAGGAACACCCTGGGATCAACAGAACGAAACGGGGAACACATTGGAACGGGAAGGACCAATATAGCATGGAAACACAGGGACCAAAACACAAAAACACGAACAGAGTCCTGACATAATATTCCTTTTTACCTGTGTACTTTATGTTAAGTACACTGTAACACGACACCTTAAAATAAAGTGTAACCAAAAACAACAAAAAGCCACGAGACAATCCTCATAGTCTCTTTAATTAATTTGAAGATGAACCAGGTTTGGATTGACATGAGGGCGTAAATGAATAATCAAATGATCATTTTCAGGTGAATGAGTGGGCTGTTAATTTGCCTGACATCATCTGTCTCACATATACTGCACTTTACACGACTTCATCCACACTGGTCTCCAAGTACAGATCACTGCAGCCCAGAGACCTCCTAATGGGAGGAGCTTACAGCACGAGAAGGTGGAGACGCTCAGGTTAGTGGGGTTCAGTTGGGCCATCGGGAGCTGTTTCGGCCTGTCAGAGCCTTCAGTGGACTGTGAGAAAAGATTGACAGCACTGTAGAAAAATAAAGCCAAACTGTCCCAGAAACTCACTTGAACATGTCAGCGTGATTAAAACAGTGTAAAATGACATTCTACACATTTAAAGCTTTTTTAAAAACTCAAAAAGTGATTGATTCTCAAAACATCTAACCAGGCGAAACACAAGACGGAGTTCCTTTAGCCCCTATTCTGTCTGATTTGAGGTTAACCTGACGACAGCACTGAACACGACTGACTGTGCCATTACTCTGTCTGCATCTGTGAGGCCCCGCAAAGAACGAGACGGGGCCCCTCCCACCAGCTGATGTACTGTGCACCTGCTGCAACATACTGAGTCCATCTGCTATTTACATAACTGATTTAACAGTAATGAATGTGGTGAATTATCATTGCATTGATGCCCTCGATCTTAATCTGATAACATATATGGGCCATTCTACAGAATTGGCTGTCCCAAAACCAAAAAATACTTTTAAAAAGCATTTAAGAATTCAAACCTTAGATGTTTACTAAGATCCTTCTATTATCGTTTGAAACCCACAATCATATTTAAAATATCAGTAAGCTTAAAATACACTGCTCAAAAAAATCAAATTAAAAGAACACTTTTTAATCAGAGTAGAGCATCAAGTCAATTAAACTCCTGGGATATTGATCTGGTCAGTTAAGTAGCAGAGGGGGTTGTTAATCAGTTTCAGCTGCTTTGGTGTTAATGAAATTAACAACAGGTGCACTAGATGTGCAACAATGAGACGACCCCCAAAACAGGAATGGTTTTACAGGTGGATGCCACTGACATTTTTTCCCCTACTCCTCTTTTCTGACTGTTTTACGCTAGTTTTGCATTTGGCTAGGGTCAGTGTCACTACTGGTAGCATGAGTAGGGTGACCGTACAGGTCATTTTTACGGGGCGCGTCCTTGTCAGGATTTTTATATTGCCTAAAATATCCAGGTTTTGGCTGTTTGCACTGTGCAGATTGATTGTTGTATATCATTCACGAGAGCTATAGAGAGCAGAGCAGACGGCTCCTTATGCTTTCGAATCGCTGGTTTTCGAAAAATCCTGGCCAGGACGTATAAATGGCACATATGGCCACCCTAAGCATGAGGCGACCTGGACCCTACAGAGGTTGCACAGGCAGTCCAACTCCTCCAGGATGGCACATCAATACGTGCCATTGCCAGAAGGTTTGCTGTGTCTCCCAGCACAGTCTCAAGAGCATGGGGGAGATTCCAGGAGACCAACTTTACTCTATAGACCTGACAGAGCTAGAAGGCTTAACCCATCAGCAGACCAGATCTTCTCCTTTGTGGCAAGGAGGAACAGGATGACACTGCCAAGCCCGACCAAACAACCTCCACGGCCATTTTCAGTCCATTTTTCAGCAAAATGGACTAGCCTGCTGTATCGTTTTTTTCACTTTGATTTTCGGGGTGTCTTTGGATTCAGCCCTCTGTAGGTTGCTCATTTTCATTTCCATCAAACGATGTGGCATCCTTTCGTTCCTAACACATATCAGTGTAGATATCCAGCATGATATTTTTCCCCACTGAGAACTGATGTTTTCTCAAAGTGTTCCTTTAATTTTTTTGACAGTGTATAAAAAAGTTCAAAATAAATAAATATATATTTATTGTATATGTTTTGGTAATTAGAACTTTATTGAAAAAAAAAAATTCCCAGAATTTTCATGTCGCTACCGAAACAGTGTACGTTTTAGTCCATTGGCCGAGACTGATTTTAACTACACCCATAAATTTATGATCAGGAAATATTCACATATCATCGCTACAGCTCTCATCTTTTTTGAGGTTATTGTGCTTCACAGTTGAAAATCCTGTGTGTAACTTTAAGGACTCACTACCTAAGCACTTTTTTTTCTGCAATTAACCTTTTTTGAGAGGTAACTTCCATAACAAAAAACAAAAAGTAGTTCAAGTTTGTCACGACTGAACCAGTCAACTTTGTTTTGGTAGTGACAAAAAGGACCCATAATCCTTTATTTCCGGGAAATAAACTAAAGTTTAGTACCGGTCTAATGCAATTTTTTTTAGTACTATAGAAGTTTTAGTAGTGTTTTAGTAGCCAAGTTAAAATTCTGTAATGTGATTTGTTCGCAATACCAAAGCATCCCTTACGCAAAATAAGTTTATCAAGTTTGGCTATTCGAAACGTCTTGTTTATACTTAGAAAAAGTCTAAATATATTTGATCTATACTTGTGCTTGTATGCACAGAATGTTGTCATTGTTATACGGTAGAGGCGCTAGTACACATCTTCTGTACAGAATTTCCAAAACACAAGAGAAGAAGAAACCGAAACAACAGACGCTTCCACATGTATTCTAACACGATCATCAGACATTAAACAGCATCAAAACTGTGTAACGTTGTGGAATAAAATGTCGATCAATGAAGAGGTAATAATGACTGTCATGCTTTGGGGTGTTGATCGATTTTATCTACATTTTGATTATCATTCTGAATCCAATTCATAGCCTTTTTTCAGCTTTTTGTTCAAAATGTTGTTTGTTTATTTCTTTATTTTTTATTTATGAAACTTATCCACATTCAAGTGTTTAAGAAAAGAAAGCATGAAGCTAGAATAAAATGTGTTTGTTTACAAGCAGATACCCTGTTCTTTCTGTTGATGTTTGTATCTTCAGATATTCATAACAAAATATAGACAAATTAATACCTAAAAAGGGACATAGTAGTATACTTAAAGTAAGATGTAAAGTTCACTTAAAGAAAACTAAATACTAAAGAAATACTAAACTAGTAGTTTACTGAGACTATACTTCAATGTGTACTAAACTAAGTATTTAATTAGTAACTATCTTGTACCTAAAGTCACTTTTATTAGATTTTGCCGTACAAACTAAAAACATAGATGTAACGAGTTCTGTACTCAAAGTTTTACTACGTTTAATAACTAATGTTATACTTTTATATTCTAGAAAGTGGGCCAATTTAGTCCCAAGGAGTATTGAAATAGTACACTTGATATGGAAAAAATCTATCTTTCCTTTCCATACTGGCCTTTTCTTTGAATGTGATGGTGTGAAGAAAAGAACTTCTGGATTGTTTTGTTTGGTTCATTTGGTAACTGGACAGATTCATACAAAAATACATTTCCATTTCCACAGAACACATTCAAAGTGTTGAGATTTCCAGTGGAAAAGCAGTATCAGTAACATAGCCCGGTGAGCACGAAAACAACTATGAATACTCGCGATAGCAGACTGATTCTCATAAAAACAATATTGATATCAAATGTTTTAACTAGAAATTTTATTACATATTTATCGTGAACATGAATGCGCAAAATAAAGCGAGGAAAATTGCTCAGATCACTCTCATTCAAGCAGAGAGAAAAGATATTACCTGAGACAGAAACACCAAACAAACTACTGTATATAAAAACCGCTAAATATGACAGTGTAATGGGATTATGTGAATATTGTTTTAACATGTTATGGTCCTACGCCTTCCACAGACAATATAAATACATATAAATACATTTAGAGCACTTAGTGATTGCTATCGGGATGTGAAGACTTTCAACCAGCAATAACAAAACGTTTCTGAACCAAATCCCCTTCCCTGCCTTTAATTTGGAGATTCAGTGTGAAAATATTTCTGATGGTGCTGTTTAAAGGGGTCGTGACATGAGACAGCAATTTCCTTCCCTTGGATCTGCTGACACAGAGACGGTCTTTGTATGCTTAATACATCCTGCAAGTTTTTCAAACAGCTTAAAATGTCCTCATCATCAATAAAAATCATTTAAGGAATAAGAAGAAGACGGCTCGTTTTGGATCTGAGGGGCAAGGTGACGTCAGCTGGGTGCAGTCGTTTGCATAAACTCCGCCCCCAGAGCGATGCGCCAACATAGGCCCCGCCCACTGGCCTTCAGGCCAACACTTGACCGCTTGAATGGAGTGTCACATCACGGCAAAAGCAAAGCGAATCAGGATCACTGCGCTGATCTTTTCTACACTGGAACAGGACACAGATTGTGTGCGTTCACTCCCTCACACAGTCCCCCGCTGGAGTTGTCTTCATGACAAATGCAAGAAAGAACCTTTGCGTTGACGCGTCTGTTTTAAACAGCTCGTTCGTGTCTTTGTACAGATATCAGAAGGTTCCCAGCGTAAGGAACAAGAGGATAGTTTATTTTTAATGTCGTCCCGGATCGTGTCTGAGGATTGATCGGAGTGTTTTGTTTTGTAATCGAGGCACAGTGTCACAAAGAAGCATTTGTTGAAAGCTGAAGCGGCACTAGATCTGACTGCAGCTGCATCACAAACCGTAAGTAAATGATTTCCTAATGCTTTGTCTGGAAATGACGTTTTATTTTGATTATGTTGTCAAAACACTCACAATAGCGAGGGGGCGTTGATAGTGTTTACGATGCACTGACATTAAAGGCAATCTACAAGCCTTATAGGACACGCCCCTTAAAAACAGGCTGTTTTACAGAGAAGTTCAGAATGACGGCTGAAAATAATCTTTTATATTATGAAGTTTATATTCAAAAACTTTATCAATGTTATAAGTAAACCTCAAGGAACATATTAAAATAATAAAAAAATCCATGTCATGACCCCTTTAATGCTAGGTATGGATTATCTTGATTATAATCAGTGAGGAACGCATCGGGCTCCCTGTGCTTTGGGCTGGAGGTGGACAAAGAGGATTCTCGAAGGTTCAAGAGTTTCCTGAGGAGGATGCTGACACTCACCGTGTGAATTCAGGACAAACTCTGAGCTCCACCTCTACTCTTAGTCTTCCTGTTTTCCTGAAACACTTCCACATCTGCAGAACGAAAGCAAGCCACACTTCAACGGCACATTACAGAAGAATCAGTGTCCTGAAGGACGTTATGTGGACACACAGCATGCATCAAACACGATGGGCGCTGGATCAGCAAAGTTTGACCTGCAGAGAGTGGTGTGTTCATACAGGCTACGGCTCACATCACACGCCAACACAACACAACCCACACCAGACCACAGGCATGCACACAAACACCATCGGGGAAACAGCCACACCGTGTCATTTCAATAAAACAATCAGAGGAGCGTCATGGGACCTCATGTTCATAAATATGAAAGTGGATCAGCGGTTACACACACAGCAGACAGCATCAGTTAATATAAGAGTGATGGAGGTTCAGTCCAACAGAAGAATCACATGAGCGTCGCTACAAAGACATAACACAGAGCAGACTCATGCAGGCGGGGGTCAGGGGTCACACGCAGCCGTACTCGTACCACAGCGACTGGCCGTCCTCCTCGGGCTCGTCTGAGCGCTTGGCCTTATGGGGAGGGCCGCTAATGCTACTAACGAGAGACGTGTTGAGGGACAGGATGGCCTGGTTTCTAGCACCACCCGTCACCGCTGGCTCGCTAAAGATGGAGTCCAGAAAGATGGAGTCTACGGTGAAGGAGGGACCTAGAAAGGCCTGCAGGCTGGACAGCTCGGGCTCCTGTACACGGCAGGGCATGCTAGCAGACTTGTGCAGGGCTGGGTCGCTGTACTCACTCTGGGAGCGGGAGGGCACGGGGTCCACCAGCACGGGCTGCCGGCTGTCCTTGGAGAGCAGCTCGTGGATGCTGGTGCGGCGCACGGAGCCCTCAGCGGTGGAGATGACGCTGCTGGCACGGGGCAGGCCTGAGGACGAGTCCAGACGCTCCGACAGAGACGCTGACGAGGCTTTGCTCTGCGCAGACAGGCCGGCTCGGGGCGAGACCTTGGACCGTGTGCTCTCAGCCTTGCGCAGGCTGGGGCGGCCCGGCTGACCGGCTCCCGCAGGGGCCTTACCGCTGGCTGAGCGCAGGATGCCTCGGGTCTTCACACGCGGCACGGCTCCGGACACACCAGACGACTGTGCAGGGAGGAGAAAACACTCTTACATACTGCACTGAGCACAAGCAGAGATGCAAACTCAAAGCTGACGGGGAAAAGGCAAAAGGAAAATACTATACAAAACAAGTTTTTTATTTACCATCACAAGACCCCCCCCCCTCATAAAAACACTTTCTCATCGGATCTAAGCAAATCTCATAGGTGACCTATTTTGATCTCAAAAAAGTGCGTTGTCACTAAAAGGTGAGGCGTTTGCATCTATGAATGTGTTATAAATGAACGCTAGGCTGGGCAAATAATCGAATGCGATTGTCATGTGCATCTCGTCAGTTAAGCCGGTTCTGTGATCAGTAGTAAACCTCCATCACAAGCTTTCAGATGGAGCAGCATTTACTACACAGAGCCGTAGTTCACTGTATGTGACTATCATCAGCACAACTACTGCATCACATCATTTAAATTTTTCTTAGAAAATGACATTGTTTGGCTAGATAAGACCCTTATTCCTCGGCTGGGATCGAGTAGAGCCCTTTGAAGCTGCACTGAAACTGCAGTTTGGACCTTCAACCCGCTGATCCCCATTGAAGTCCACTATATGGAGAAAAACCCTGGAATGTTCTCCTCAAAAAACTTAATTTCTTTTAAAGAAAAAAGAACATCTTGGATGACATGGAGGTGAGTAAATGAACACGAAAGTGAACTAATAATCCTTTGAAACATGTCACTGACCCCGAACCTTTGATTGGTAGTGTTTGCGGGTTGAGTTTAGGCCTGTGAAATCGTCAGTTCATTTTGCTTTAATATAAACAGTGACTCCAATCACCAGCCATACAGTCGGTCACAGACAGATGACTCTGACTGCTGCTTATATACACTGGTAATGCTGGATGATTGGGCTCTTGGTTGACTTCATGAAGAGGTGTGTGTGTGAGCATCACCTCTGCTGGCTCTGTGCTCTCCTTCAGGAACTGCTGCAGGGAAACCACCTCACTTCCTGCAGATTTGGCCCTGCGTTTTCCCTCCAGAGCGCTGTGCTGCGCTGAGGTCTGGCTGGCGGGACTGTCCCGACTCACACTGACGTCACTGCTCTCGCTGCGAGGCCGACTCACACTGCCGTTCATCACACCTGCGCAACACACACCAGCACAAACCTCCTCAATCCTGACTGCATCTCTGCATTTAAACATCACTCTTCATTATGAATATTCCTGCACGTCTGGAAAAACCAAAACTATTGCCCGGTCCAAATACCTACACACTTGCGGTCTTTGACTACTTCAACACTTCATTTTTATTTTCAACACTTTGCATTTTAAAATAAACTTCTCAATATCTGCTCTTTAACAGATGGCAGTTTAATTTGTGGTGCTTCTAATTTGATAAAAAGCGGCTCATCTTTGCATCAACAAAATGTGCAACACTTTGTTTTACTACCAAATTATATGTAATATCTAATTATTATTAATATTTAACTTGCATTGGAAAGGTTTTCATGACCTCTTGCGAGACCTCAGCAAAAATCTCACGATTTATTTCCACAACATGGTGCATGATGGGATACACTGATCCGGAGCAGTATTCGAGATGGCATGGATTTAGTGTGCATTAAGGGCACTGCGCTTTGGTGTTTTTAAGATCTGGGACAGTCTTATTCCTGTGTCGTGGACGCGCTCTCAAGCGGCCGAGACCGCAAGGGTGGGTATTTGGACAGGGCACATGTTATTTTAATTGCACATCACAATATGAATAACAAATCAGTGACTCAGTAGTGGATCTGAATGATTCACTGACTGACTCACTATTACTTAAAAGCACGTTTGAGGCTGCTTCATGAATCGTTTCAACTGACTCCTTAAAAAGAACGGGTGTGTAAGTGTTTGTGAATCAGACATCACGGCTCACAGAAACACTGGTGCATAATCTCACGATATCTAATCAAACACATGGATGTGCACACAGTTTCCCAATCATTGCCAACAGTGACTAGAGTGCAATGTATTATTGCACATTTTTGTCATGAACATTTTAGCTGCCTGGAGTCCTAGGATCACAAAGAAGATTTAGTCCATGTAATGAGTTCATGAGTTCATGCACACGGCGTTAACGAGACAGCCGTCTGAGTGATGCAGCATGCAGGCTCTGTGAGCTGGAGCGCGATCAGTCAAGCAGCAGGAGATCAGCAGATGGAGCAGACAGACGCTGTGCTGGAGGAGCAGTCACTCACCCTGAGCACGCTCCTGCTCCGACAGCTGCATGACGTCTTCACTGGACATGGCTGCGCCTGCAACACACATGACAAACACCAACACTCGCTTCTGTTTGCTCTAGGGGTGTAACGGTGCACACATTCGAACCAAAAACCTTCAGTACGGGTCATTCAGTTCGGTGCAAATCATTCCATTTTCTCAGGGAATTCAGACAATAAATGCTGCTTTGATGCGGCGCGACAGATCGCTGTATAAACGCCTCAGTTCTGACGGCAGCGTGATCATCCCTTCATCTTTACTACTAGCTTTAACACGAAATAAACATGAATGAACAAATCACTCAATCAATTTCAATTGTGGAAAAACGTCAATAAAACCACTTGTAAGCAAAACGTCACGCAGCATTTCATTCACCTCAGGCAAGTCATCAGTGTGCACAGCTCGTTATTTGCTAGAGGAATGAAGTCTAGTGAAGAGCATTGTGAGAAATATTAGACTATATACTCACTATATTTGACTTTACCTGTTAGTGATGTCTAAATTATTTAATGTATGTTTAAATAAATCTTTTATCAAACAAATGAATATATTTCAACAACAAATAGAAATGGTATAATTTAGAAGTTAATTTAAAAAATGCATTATGTGCAATTTACATGTTTGCATGCACATTTAATTTGAGTGTGGATGGATTATTATAGTTAAAAATAAATAGTAATTGAATTTAAGTGTGGGCTCTGTTGTTAATTGTAACCTTATAGCAATGTAAGAGAGCTCCCTATGGTTTAGAGCAGAAGTGGAGGTGTGCAGCAGTAAACACAGACCTGTGTCGGAGTGGTGGCGAGCGCTGGGGCCGCGACTCAGGCTCAGGCCGGCGGAGTCCATGGATCCAAACTCCTTCCCGTGCTGAGCTTCGAGATGATCCGTGCTGCTGGACCACTGACCCTCGGACACAGCCATTGTCTGCAGCAGGTCGTTCATGGCTGACACACACACACACACACACACTCTGCATTAATACGCTGATGGCCTGCCAGACGCACGCGGTCGATATGAGTGAACACAGGAGGAAAGAAAGAGATGAAGAAGGACAGCAAGGCTGAATGCAAGTGATTACTGGAGAGAGATGATGCAGGACACACAAGACATTCACACAAGCTCACGATTCACTGATGATACCATTAAAGCTGCATAAGGTCTGTGGAGACACTCTGTTTCTAATACACTAATACTGGAAGTCTCCATCAAAAATAAAAGACCCCGCCCCAAGGGGGTGTGCAGTTCAACAGTGTGCTAGCACGGCACAGTGCTAGCTAACCCTGACATATTATATGTGAGATGCTGTCCCCAAACTATGCATTCACTGTCTTCACTGTGTGGGACGGTTGCTAGTTTCTAGGATGTGTGGCACTGAACTCTCCAAACAGATCTGACTTGGGCTGACGTCGTAACCTTGAGAATCTAACTGATCTCTAGTAAAAAAGTAATATATTTAAAATACATTCAGTTCAAACTAGGTACAGTTCAAATCTATTAACATATTTACTGACATATCGCTCTAGACTTAGTGATAAAAAAAAATCAATTAACTTTAATTTTGAGTACTACTATTGCACAATGCACATTTCTTAATATTAAGCCTAAAATGTGTTTTAATGACACTTTTGATGAGGATTGTATGATCTTTGAATAATATCAGTCTTTAAATGCAAGATTTTTAAAGTGTACCCGAAGTTTACTCAGTAGTTCCACTTTAGCTCAATCAAATACACTTCAGTATATCTTTAGTTGGACCTCAGCACCACTTCCACACAATTAAAGTGCATTAAGCACAAACTTTGAGTATAGCAGTTTAGTATACTAAAAGTACAACTGCAGGGTGTTTTTATGAAGTATATAATATGTAAATGTATTTGTAGTATACTTTGCAAAAATAGATGTATTTCAAATACATTTTAGTATACTTATTTTTCACTAGGGTTATGCATCTGAACAGACGAACATTAAGTGTGTCACGGTCACAAGAGCTCGAGGACAGTGCAGGTCTGTGAAGTGACTGATGGTGATAGATGATGGCAGTGCTTCTGTCGGCCGCTGCAGGAGACACAGACAGAAGAAGAGCGTGATGGATGAAGACGAGCAGATGTCTTACACATAGAGCGGCGGTAGACGGCCTTCACACGGTCTTTCTCCTTGGATCGGTTCCTCATGAACGGAAGCTTTTTCAGCGCTGTCACCGGAGAGACAGCGGGAGGAGAGAACAGACGCATGTTAGCATGACTACCAGCGCACCTTCCTGTCAAACTGATGCTCGTACATTAACATGATCACTCAGCTGGACGGCAAATGAACACACACCGTCTGATGCCAACAGGACATCAGTATTAAAGGGTGCAATGCGGGAGAGAGTCACAGATCATCTCCGAGCTGCTCAAATGAATGTTCTCGCTGTGTTCTCAAGCACAGATGAATGAACAAGCGCTGAACTGCATTCACACACACGCTGTTTGCATTGCACCTTTTAATAGAGAAGAACACAAATGCAGTGTTCATGGGCTGACTGACAGCATACCGTTAGAGGAAGCCTGCGTTTGGCTTTTCTCAACTCTCTTCCCTTGGCAAAGAAAGCAAGAAAACACAAGAGAGAGTGTCAGGCCAGAACTGCACGATCATACATCTCATATGTGTGTTTGCTGAAATCATTCTCTAGCTGAGCTGTTTTCTGTTGGGTGCGCACAAAATCACACAGAGACAATAAACGGACATTTAACAACTTTCTGTTGCGCTGACTTCACAAATACAGTTTTGACTGGTCATTGTGATGATCGATTAAAGGGGTCATGAACTGAGAAACCAAAAGTCCCCTGATCTTTTGACATATAAAAGGTCATTGTACTATAAAAACATCCTGTAAGTTTCAGAACTCAAAACTTTCTTGTTAGTATTGTAGTAGGGCAGCATGATAAATCGTGATAAATCACAATTAAATCTCAATCACGATTAGACAGAAGCTGTGATAGTCATGTGTATCTCGTCAGTGAAGCAGGGTTCTGTGATCAGCAGTAAATCTCCATCTGAAGGCCAAGAAAACCTCCAAATCCCCCGCAAGAAAGAAAAACCCGTCAATCCCATAGCACGACTGCATAAACCTAAGATTTCACTGCTTTCAGTGATTCAGCGTGACTAATAAACACACGACTATATGATTTATCTGAGTTCTTATTAGGATAATGCCATGCTAATCGACATAGCCTTTATCACTGCTTAGAATATTATGAAATATGTTGCGTGTCTTATTCTGTGTAAGAAGCCACATCATCTCACAGAAGGATTTATTTCAAACACTCGACTGACGTTATGAAGTGAGTTTGGAGTAAAAACATGTTATTAAATGTGGTGCTTTCAGATGGAGCAGCATTTACTACACAGAGCCGTAGTTCACTGACAAGCTACGCCAAATCGCATTCATAATCACAGAACAATTTCATAATCGTGCTATAATATCATCTGTTATCATGATCGTGTGTGTGTGTGTGTGTGGAGGGGGGGGGGGGGGGGGGGGGTGAACGAACGGCTCTTTGAACGTAATGCTGCTCCATCTGAAAGCAATATGTAGAGTTACTACTAAGTCACAGAACCGGCTACTGACGAGATGTGCCTTGAATATCCATGTTATTTACATGCGCCCTATATTGTAGTTAGTAGTTAGGAGAGAGGCAAACATGCAGGTCTACGCAGAAACCAAACGATAAAGATGCTCCAAAGACAACAAGACGCTGTGCAGTGCCAAGCTGTGGAAAAACATTGTTGCCTTCCTTCTGATCCCAACGTTAGGAAAGAGTGAATACATTTTATTCTTAATGAAGATCCAGACTGTGTCAGCAAGAACTCGGTCCTTTGTCCACTTCATTTTACCATGGATTAGTATTCAAACAAGGCACAATTCGACACAGGATTTTCAGAAGATTGAAACTAAAATGATCTGTGACTATTGGATCTGACAGCAATGTTGCAACACAAGTTTGAGTAACTGTTTTCATTACGTGATCACTATTGCGTTTTTAACCTCAATCACTGCAGCGTCCGTCTGTGAGGAATGTACTGTCAATCATACACAACTATTAGCCAAACACAGCAGTGGGCGTTTACTTCCGAGTCTACAATCCTCCACACCTATTCAAACAGAGCGTTTTGATGACGGGGTCAAAACAGGACAGGCCTGTTACTGCTAAATTATGTTTCTTTTAAATGTAAAAATCATGATAACATTATAAGTGGACCTCAGAGTTCATGACCCCTTTAATAAACAAATGATTCTTTTGAAAAAGTTATGGGGGCACATAACTGACGACAGGAAACAAAAGATGGTGGATGGGATCAAGAGTGACATTCCCCAATTTTAAACACACAACGTGTACAAGCAGCCGGACCATGCCTCCGACACACACCTCTGAGCTGAGCTGGATTCACTCAGGAAATCAGTGGAAATCAAAGAAAGAATCAGCTAGAACCATTGGGTTCAGTCACTAGCTGAATGTGTCGGAGTGATTCCGGAGTTAACTGCAAGAAGGTCAGAGCACTGCAGGGAGCAGGAGGTGTGCCGATACTCACTGCCGCTGCGGTGGGTGAGATTGTCCTCCAGTGAGTTGGATCCAGAGCCGACGGACGAGCTATCCTGACTGTCCGGCTGCGGCAGCGTCAGGAACCCTTCGCTGGACTCGGAGCGGGGAGGAGTCTGTGTGAGAGAGCGCATGCGCTCACGACTCTTTGGCTTGATGAGCTTCCTCATCTTCAGTGTGATCCAGTTACCCCTCCTGCAGAAACAGCAACTCTTATCATGTGACCCATGTCCTGTAAAGCATCTCATGCAATAATTAGAAACCCCAAAACACTGCAACACATCAGGAGAATGAAACGCTCACAGACATTGCAGATCTGAGGTTTTAAACTCTATGACATAACTTCAGGCTGTATTGTAACTGTGGCCTGACTGAGGCATCTGCGCTCATCCACAATGACACCTGGCCCTTCACTACATAATCCACTGCACGGACACAGGTCCACTTTCATAATTAGCATCTCCGAGAAGATGAAAATGTCCTCTATCACCCCAAGAGAACCAGGGCTGTAGCCTAGTCATAACCTCAACTTCTCTGGGATATAGACAGTGTCCACTTGTTCAGTCACCTGGCAACTAGTCAGTATTAAGGACACCTGGAATTTCTCTCCAACATTACATGTGCAAGAGAGAACCTCGTAGCATCCAGCCAAACCTAATAAGCTTGTGGAGAGAAGCCCAGTCTGCTGCTGCCCATACAACCTTTTTCCATGCTCCTGGAGACCCACTCACCTGCAACGTTTATTTACAACCTGCTTCAACATATCTGCCTGCATTTTCCAATGGATCCTGAGGACCTTGATTGTCTAGTTCAGGTGAGTTTGATCAGGGGGTTGGAGCTAAACTCTGCAGGACAGTGGACCTCGAGGAGTAGGGTTGAAGACTTCTGTGTTATTCTATGAGACATGCTGTTGCAAACACAAAAAGCTGTTCATCTGAAGCTTTGTGCCTGTCCCATCTAAACACACACTGAATGGCCTCACTGGGAATAAACCGTGCCATCTGTTCCCCTCCGCAGAACTGAAGAGAGGGAAATTACACACAGGGATTTCTACTCTCAAACAACCTAATCCCGGTTTAATCCCCTTAGGCAGAAATGCTGAATTTGGGAGTAAGACAAGCCTGGAGAAATTCTGCATGAATCTGAGGTGGCATACAGGGTGCATGCAGCTCAGTGACGTGCCTCCAAGAAGTCAATGCAATGCAAGTGCTTTATACTTGCTATACAATGAAAGAAGACCAGTGTAGTCGCTGCGTAAATGATGAAATTCCCACAGGTGTGTGGGTGGGTTGTCACTGAATGTACTAAACCAGCTTATAAAAGTGCATCTGCATAATGGCATTAGGATGTGCCAGGATTGTTCAGCAACAAACTGGGCTGCGTTTTCAAAAAGCGCTGTGAACCCAAGTAGATCGTAGAAACCATAGGCACCAACAGTCTTTACGAGGCACTTTGGCTTATGAAGCCAAACACATTATTGAGGCAGACTAGTGAGTTTAATATCTTTTGAGTTGTACTTTTAATGGGAGTGCAATTCTCAGTTGCCCTATTAAAGGCCTGTGCTTAGCATGCATTTATCCCTTTAGAAACTGATGAGACACTTCTCTCCAGTCTTCCACTATCAGTTTCCTAATTATTTGGCTTGTTTAGATAGTTTAGCATCCCCCTGCCAGATTGTACACCTCCTTCAGGCCTTCGATATCCATGATTAGGTCTACTACTACAATACCATCAGCAAATTTGATCAGTTTGCATTTCCCGGGGAGCTCTAATCTTTAGGATGAGCGAAGATGACCCACAGGCAGATGGAGAAAGTCCTAATGTCCGGAGTTTGGAGACAAGCCTGGTGGAGATTACAGAGTTGAATGCTTAACTGTAACCAACTTACAGCAACCTAATATGGTTTGCCTTCATGCAATTTAAGTGAGAGAGGATGGCATGCAGTATTGGTGTTGTTGTCTATAGTTCTATTTCGGTGGTAGGTAAACTGGTGAATTGGGGAGTGAGGAGTAAATGTAGTCTTTGGCTTGCCTCTCAAAGCATTTTATAATTAAAGAGTTGAGTACTAAGGGCAGTAGTTGCCCAGGCTGCATGTTAAAACATTTTAAAGTACCCTGGAGCTAGTTGGTTGCTACCTGGTTAGCATTCCTGTAGTGTAGCCCAAACAGTAGAGCACAGTGCTAACAATGTCAAGGTCACAGGTTCAGTTCTCAATGACACCATGAACTGAGAAAGATTGAATGCAATGCAAGTTGCTTTGGATAAAAGCATCAGTTAAATGCATAAATATAAATGGGATTCAAGAATCACCTGTGATGTCACTGGGTCACATTTGAGGGCAGTAATCCTACAAAATAAACAAAATTTGGATTCCTTGTACCTTCCACTTCCAAAGTTGTTGAAAGACCTAGTGGAAACCACTGTAGTGATTCCAAACAATGTTACTCATACTCAGAGGAAACCAAATAACTCTTGGACTGAACCTTTTACGAGCCACACCCAGAAGTTCCAACTATGAGGGTATGAGTGCAGTATGTTCTACCTGAGAGAGCAGATGCCATGGACTGATGTATAACACCCGCATTACTTCTGCTGTCCATGACTTCGCTGTCGGTTTCTGACTCCATCTGATCTTGCATCTCTCTTTGAGTGAGGGAAACATATGGCACAGCCCTGCGCACAGATATCCCAAAGCATCCAGATCTAGTGGTGTTTCTTTCCCTCGGTGACAAGAATAGTGGACATTGCTTGTTGTCTAATGAGCCAAGCAAACCTAAGTCAGCCCTGCTGCATCTCTCTCAGATCTGTTGCACCATCTGCGGGTGTAGTCTCCATTCCCAGAATTTAACAGACAACTGACAGTGTGGGGGTAAATGAACCGTTTTCAAGTTCACTTTGATTCCTAAAGAGTTTAGATTCTTCATTCATTTCAGGAAAGCCAGAAAGGTCTGGCATATTATGGGCATAGAGAAAAACTATCGCACTTATAGCCTCGAGAGACTAGCCATGGCTCCAGCTGCCGGCCATGTATTGTCTAATCTTAGTGCTGATTGATGTCTAGCGTTGTGGAGAGTGGTATTCCCTGTCACAACAAGCTCTTCCCTCATCCCAGTTGCGTTATGGAAGAAATCAGCCTGCATATCTTGCTTTCATCCTTATCAGGGAGGTCAACCACAGCTGCAATAGGGAGAAAGATGTGAGCTAGTTTCTTCAGCTCCATGCTTCCACCTCCAGCAAGCTGGTCAGCCCAGTCCTTTGATGAAGCAGAGGTTTTGGCTGCAGACCATTCAAAGGGTCTTTGCAGACATCCTGCATAAAAATCTGTGCAACACTTCAGGAGAAAGTTTGCTGCTATAAGCGCAGAGCGGACAGCATGGCCTTAGCAACCCATTCACAAAAACTGAAATGCTAATGGGCTTTGTTTACAAAAGGTTGCAAAATGAAGATTTGCTAATTCAGTACATATGGTAGAAGGCAGGATACCGGTAACACTGGTGATGATGTGCAGTTTCAAAAGCGTGTAAGTTATGTTTGTGCATGGCACTTGTGTTATCTCTTCTTCTTGTCAGTGCTGTTTATAACTTTTAGGCTATAACTGTTGTCTGATGTCTGATCCTCTCTACATATCACTTTCATATATGTAGCATTCTGTGTTGAATATAGACAGTTTGGATGTGGTTTGTGCTCTAAAGGGCAGACTGTTTGAGTAGTGCAAATAATCCACTCTGTGCTATCCTGTTTCTGTGTACTAGTGTATGCTGCACAAAACCCAGGCTTCATTCGGCCCAACGAACAGCAAAATAACACTGAAATCTGAAATTGCTCTCTATAGTGAATGAGCAAACAAGTGGTGGACAATGAACAGAGCTTCAGTCATAGTTTAGACATCCTCAATCCAGGAAGCACTGGACTGGACGATGTTTCTCCAGTGTATTCTGTGTTATAATCACATCCAGTGGTGTGCGTGAGATGGCGCGCTTACCTTCGCGGAGGTGACGGGTCATAAAATTTATACTGATCCATAATCTTCTCCTCAAGTTTCTCTTTCTGTCTCCTCAGTTCATTGAGTTTATCACTGTGTGTGTGAGAGAGACAGAGAGAAGTATGGTAGTGTATCAGCACACAGGAGGTGATGCAAATTTACAGGTGAATAGTTTTAGAAGATTAAAGAGAACGAGGGTAAAATAAGAGGTGTGAATTAGAAATATGGTGATGTCACACATGTATTGTCTCTGCTCGACGTGGAACAGGTCTTTGCTCTCCATGGTCTGCTCCAGCAGGGTCCGGTTCTGCAGCATGAGGGTCTGGATCTGATCCAGCAAATGCCGGTTCTCTTCCTCTAGGTTCCCCTTCAGCTGACTTAACAACTGCAGGACACATTTCACACACACACACAGTTACCCTCCACATGTCTTTGTTTGCAAACAGCTATTTAGTTCACCACATTCATGAGTGTTGAAACCTCACGAGTTTGCACATGAGAACTTCACATGCCGATGTGAGACTGGGAAGTGTAGAGTTATACACGATTTGGGTGGGGTATCGAGAACCAGGTTCTAATTTTCCAAGAACCGGGTGTTCGATAAGACGTGCATATTTCAGTCCCGCTTAACGATTCCTGCGTTCACATCTTAGTGTGATTTTGAACGATTTAAGAGCAGGAAGGGAAGAACTTGCGATCTGTTTGCATGCAGCGTACACGTCTGAAGCACAGAGATCAGAGAACAGCGTTCGTTCTGTTCACTGCAGGAAGGCTTGCTCCGAGCCGAACTCACTTCTTTCATATTTATCGACCAGCGTGCAGAAAACGACATCAGTATATCATCATAAACACAGCTGTTCTTGTCTGAAGTGAACACAAACATGATAAAGAAAACGCTTGTGTACAGTTTTTTTAGATCTGCGTGCGTTCGGTGTTAAAGTGACAGCAGTCTAATAAACAGCAGTCATTAATGTTAATCAAAGAACAAAAGAAAATCACTCACTCATCTTGACTGAATATCTTTAATAACTTTAATGAGGATTAATCTATATTTTATTTATGAAAAGAAAACTATGCAGTGTTTTTAAACTTTTGATTTAAATTTCTGTACCTGGAACTTATTTAGTCATATTTATTTGTGCTATTGCTAATTGATTTGTTTTTGACTCTTTACATGTCTTTATCAAAAACAAATTTGTAATTTATATTTGTCTAGTTGTTTTTGTTGTGGTATTTTTTTGTTATAACCAAAGGCAGAAGTTCCTAAGTGTTCTGTAGGTCCTAACTGGACCTGACGGCCGTGTGAGATGCTGAAGCGTGTACCTCGCACTGGTTGGTGAGTTTGGCTGAGGTTATGTCCAGCTGCTGGTACTGTTCCTTGAGTTTGGAGAACTCGGTCTCCAGACGCGTCTGCTCCAGCCGGGCCGTGTTCAGCTGACTCTTAAGAGTCTTATGATCTGTCTGCAGAAGCTCATTGTCCTTCAGGAGCTGCTGGTGTGTGGAGCTCAGCCTGCACACAGGAGAGACGCTCATGAGAGATGGGCCTCAGTCAAGAGAGACGCTCGCTCATCCTGACACTCACGTGTGGTGCTCCTCTCTGAGCCTCTGGTACTGTGTAGCTGTGTCCTGATGACTCTTGCTGTCAGAGATCATCTTCTCTCGCTCTGCTGTGAGATCTCTCTCCAGCTGCTCCAGCTCGGTCTTCTGCTTCAGCAGCTGATTGTACCTGCACACACACACACATCATTGAGAAACACAGCTGTGGCTGTGGAATGGCAGGTGATTGCTGCCTGTGCTGTCTGCACCTGTTCTCCAGGCTGCGGTGCTGTAGCTCAAGGCTCTTGTGGCCGCTCTTCAGCTCTCCGTGCTTGCCGATCAGATCCTCGTACTCCGACGCTTGTCTCTCGTGCAGCGCCGCACACAGCTCGCTCGGGTGTTCGGGCTTTTTGGTATGCAGCAGCAGATTCGATAGACCAGTTGCCTAGTACTTCTCGTAACCTGATACTCATGTATCGATGAAGGCCACGTCCCTCTCGTTCTCTGTGCCGGACTGCTGCGTCTGCAGCTGAGCATTCTGGGACATGAGAGCGGCGCTCCGAGAGTTCAGCGTCGAGTTCTCCACCTGCCAGCACATCATAAACTCGTTTATCTCAAAGTGCGCTTCTGGTAAATGAGCACACGGCAGGGTTATAGCATTGATTTAAGAGTTGCAGATCGTTTTGTGCAACTCTCAGGGGCCTGAAAAGCTTTTACGACCAAACTCCTGTTACATTCACGAGGAGAAATATCTACCATACCCTTTCTGTAATTATGTGTTCACACCAAAAGCGAATTTAATTATTTGCATGGGTAGATTACATACAAAGTTAATGCAAAGATGCAAATTTGCGGAGGCGAAGTGATTGCCACAAACACGCGATATACGCCTCAAACGCATCTTCCGCGAGTTCAAACATTCAACTCAAGCGGAAAATTCGCATTATGCGTTTTCGCGCAAGCCAATTAGTGGAGAGCTTATTGACATGTCTGATTTTATCAGAAAATGTTTTTTAAGTAAAGCTGAGCGCACACTGTGTGATTTTTAATAGTCCTTTAGGATTGTTGCTTGTCAGACTGCAGGAACATGATGATCATGTCACACTGTGGGATCTCAGTTGTCATTAATGTCAGACTGTACGACAGTCAAGATGCGTTAAAAACGGGTGCGCACAAGAAAACTTGTCCGGAGTTTTACATTATCAACCCATACACGTTCAGTGACTGCGAGCTGCATTGCACGCGGGGCTGTAATGTTGGCTATCATTAAAAGTGCATGAATTGCAGCAATACCGGCAGCAGAATAGTGCAAGCAGTACTACACACCCACATGAAAACAGCAGCGCAACCGGTGTTCATCATAGCACAGGCAACATGATATGAATCCCGTGAGCGGAGGACGAGAGCGCCGGAGTTTATGCGTTTAGAAGAAACCTTTAGCATTCATTCTGATCATGGCTTGTCTTGAAAAACAAAGACAGTTTGACGTTCGTCATAGCACGTCACACTGCAGGACTGTGCGCCAAATCTTCTGACACTGCCAAAAGTTCGTCAGAGGTCAAATTTGATCGCAACGGTCATTAATTGGCTGTCAGTGAACACGTCAAACCAGCGATCATATTGTAGCCTAGGATTATAGGAATCTTTTAGGATTTTCAAAATATGTCTCAGACAACCAAATCGTGGCCAAAATTGCACAGTGTGAGCCGGGCTTAACACGATGCAATATGTGTTAAGTGCACACACCATTACAGCAGCGCTGGACTGGATAACTGTGTGAGGAGAGCGACTCTGACCTGTAGATTGGCGTTCTGTGTTTGTAGCGTGGTGTTGTTCTCCTGTAGAGACGCGGTCTGTCTCTGAAGAGCTAATATCTGCGCCTGGAGATTCCCGCTCTGAGACTCCAGCTGCTTCAGCTGCGTCCGGAGAGCCTGCTTCTCTGCGTGGAGAGTGGCGTTCTGGACAAACATCAGCAACATCAGCTGCTGTGCTAACGTAAAGACATTCTGATAGCGCTGAGCTGGTACTCACGTTTCTCTCCACCTCTATGAGTCGGTCTTTGACCTTCAGAAGCTCTCGCGTGGCCTCCTGACTCTGCTTCTCCCACTTGCTCTGTGTGTCCTCCCGTCCTCGAGCAGGCGAGCTCTGAGCCGAACACTCCTCCTCCTGACGCTGGCGCAGGGCCTCGTAGTTCTTCTTCACCTGCGGGTGGACAAAACGAGGCTTAACGAACACAATCTGAAGTCACTGCCAACCAGCCAAACAAAGCCTGACGCCCAACCGTTTTGAGCTCCTGTCGTAGCTGCTGGTTGAGGTTGGAGGACTCCTGCAGTCGGGCTTCTAGAGCAGCGATCTTCTCCGCTTTGATCTCCAGAGAGGACTTCAGAGTGGACTCCAGTTTACACTCTAGAAGCTTAAACCTGACAAACAAGAAACACACTGTTATACAAGTGACATTATGACTCCAGCTTTCGTGCAAATTTATGTTGTTGCAGCCCTAGTTTCTGAAGTGATGTAAGGGTATGAAAATTTCCTATCACAATTATAGTGACCAAAATTATCACGTTTATCAGTATTATCACCGTATTGTTAAAATGTGCTGGAAATGTTCAAAAAGTACTGACACACAAATCACTTCACCAAGTTTTATATTTAAAATCAACAAATAACAAATAAAATGACTTTTTGTTTGCATAAACACTAAAACAATGACATTACCAATGACGTCCGGATTTTAATTGACAGGATGACTGACAACAGTTTATCTAATAGCATGTACGAAATGTTCAAATAAAGCTTTGAAAAAGTTCCATAAAATGGTAAACCTCACATTTCAGCCTTTCAATAAAAGGGTTAAGTCAAAATGATAATTGATTAATAAATGATTATATGTATTTTATCTGCTCTATTTATATACTAATTGTTTAAATGTGTAGAATCCACATAAGCTTGTTTTTCTCAAAATTTCCAGAAGGCATGTACACCCGGTCTGTTTTTTAGTCCGACAGACTGAATGTGAATGTGAGTCTCTGTAACTCCACTCTCTGACAGCAGGTGGCGCTTCTGGAGCAGCAGAATTACAGCTGTTTCTCATAACCTCCTGCACAAAGCAGCATTGCTTTATTAGGTATTCGCATGGAGCGATTACAGATTACATCTTTTTCTGAAGACAGTCAGAATCTTCAGAGATACATTCATATGCCGTAATTAATTAATATATTCATTTGTATAATTCCCTCAGCACCCTTTTAAAACCTCCCAGCTTTCCGCCATGTTTTCACACAAAAATAAACTACTTTGCATGCTGTGACTGTTACTTAAAACTGTTCTTTATGCTGGACAGTATTTATTTATCCTCAGTTGTTCAAATCGCGGTAATCGAACATGGTTTTAATGATAATCTAAATATGAAACGGTAATACTAACCGTGGGGAACTTTATCATGATTTATCGTCAAACCGGTAATCGTTCCATCCCTAATTCCATGTGTGAATTACCTGTCGTCAGAGCTCTCTTCATCACCCAGAAGCCCCTCTTTATTGAGGCCGATCTTCTCAAGCTCATGGGTCAGCTTCTCCAGGTCATTGTTAATCTGCTGGGTCTTTAATTTTTCATTGACAAGCTCCTGCATCAGGAAACATCACAGTAAGATTCATGCAAGCAGTCCACAGTCAAGCATGCACCAGCTAACCGTGTTTGCTTGGTTACCTCTCTCAGAGTGACCAGGGTCTTCTTGTCTATGGTTGCTTGTTTGACCAGTTCCTTATTGTCCTTCTCCAAGTCTTTCACGCGACCACACGTGTCTTTGAGAGCGGCGACCTCCTTGCCCAGCGTGCGGTTCTCCTTCTCGAGATGAGAGATGCGCAGGTTGTCTTCATCAAGTCTGGAGTCTTTGATTTCAGCCTGCTGTCGCAGCCGTTTGTTCTCCTTCTCCAGCTGCTTCTTGTCCTTCTCCAGCTGACTGTTCTCCTGCTCCAGGGCTGTGTTCTCCTGCGCCAGCTGCTCCAGGCCTTTGCTGGAGATCTTCAGCTCCTCCAGACTCTGCTGCAGGCTCTGGTTCTCCACCTCCGTGTCCTGCAGCTCTCCTTCCAGCTGCTGAATCTTGCGGCTGCCAGACTCCAGGGCTTTCTGGAGCCGCTGGTTCTCTGCGTCGAGGCTTTGGTAACTGACTTCCAGACGCTCGTTTTTTTTGGACGAAGCCTTCAGCAGCTCGAGACTCTTTTTGAGTTGGGTTCTCTCGTTCTCCAGCTCTTTGTTCTCCAGCTCCAGCTGGGCAGCCTTGGCTCCGCAGGACCGTAAAGACTCCACCATGCGCCGGAGCTCCAGGTTTTCTTCGTCCAGCTGAGCGTTCTCCTTCTCCAGGACCTCCAGCTGATAGGAAACATTCCTCAGACCGTCCGCTGCTTTCTTCAGCTTCCTGCTCTCCGCTTCCAGCTCGGCGTTCTCCTTCTCCAGCACCTCCACCTTCCCGCAGGTGATGGCGAGAGCAGCGAGACGCTTCTGCAGACTCTCCTTCTCTCGCTCCAGTCGATGGACCTCCATCTCCAGCTCTTCGGCTCTTTCTCCTTTCTCTCTGTAGTGCTCCAGGTCTTTGCGAAGCTGTTTGCGCTCAAACTCCATCTTGTTGAGCTTGCTGCTGGTCTCTTTGATGGACTCGTGCAGCACGCGGTTTTCTTTCTCGATGTCTTTGACGCGGGCCTCAGCGCTGACCTGAGAGCGCTGTCTGAGAGAGGCGATGGTCTGGTTCAGATGATCGTTCTCCTGTTCCAGACCCTTGACCTGCGTCACCACCAGACAGAGTGTGTCAGGTAAGAGCTGAACAATCATGACAGTTTAAGACCCTCACTGTTTGGAATTTTCTTAAAACACCTTTAACTCCTAAATCAATCATCTGATTTTCAGGAAACTCCCATCAGATCATGTTGATCTTCCAGTCATGGAGTTCAAGATGATTAGCTAAACTGTTCTTGAATAATTTGCTAACGAATTTGATGAAGAGTGTGCTGAAGCCTTGTTTTGTTGGATTCAGTGGCATGCTGAGGTGATCAATACCTAAATTTCCCCTATTTGGTCATGAAATACTGTATTTTATTATTGCATTAAAGGGGTGGTTCACTGTTTTTTTTTCTAGGTTTGATTGTGTTTATGGGGTGCAGTCTAACATGTGTTAATGCTTCGTTTAAAAAAAAAAACGCATTATTTTTCACATAATTTATCTTTATTCCACATCTCTCTGTCCCTTCTCTGAGAAACACGCTGATCATGTTCTTCTTTTATGAAGCACCTCCCTCAGAAATAGGCGATGAGCTCTGATTGGTTAGCTGGCCCAGTGTGTTGTGATTGGCCAAACACCCCCCCCCCGCCTCTAGTGCGCGTCTAAACGTCCCGCACCTCACCTCAGTGGCCTGTGCTCCGGTTGTATTGTAAACAATGGCATTGTCTATATCGCTTATCAGATTGAGAAGCAGAGGATATTAGTGAAGAGGATCGTGCAGAACCTGTGCAAGCACGGCTTTTAATGGTAGGCCCGTGTTTTTTTTGTTGTTGTCTCATACTTTTAGATGCGCTGTTATTTGTAAATGTAAATATTTGTAAATGAGAGAGAGAGAGAGAGAGAGAGAGAGAGAGAGGAGAGAGAGCGAGAGAGAGAGAGAGAGATGCAGAGAGAGAGAGCGAGAGAGATGCAGAGCGAGAGAGAGAGAGAGAGAGAGAGAGAGAGATTCCAGAAGAGATAGAGAGAAGCTCGAGAGATGAGAGAGAGATGCAGAGAGAGTAGAGAGGTTGAGAGAGAGAGAGGAAGGAGAGATGCGAGAGAGAGAGAAGCAAAACCAGAGAAGGAGAGAGAGAGAGATGCAGAGCGTGTGCAGAGCAGGGGGACGCGAGGAACAGTATTGAGAACCGTTGCTTTAGAACATTGATTTTGAAACTTGTGAATCCATTAGAATCGTTAGAAGACAGAATCGTGATTCATATATGAATAGATTTTTACGTGCACCTGTATTTTTCTCTTCCTCTTCTCTAAAGCAGTGCATGCCTCGCCCCCTTTGCTGCGTGTTCCCGGAGCGGGGTTTCTTATGTGTGGTTTGTTATGTCATGAACCCGGGAAGTAACTCGTTGTAGTCCCTACCAGCCGTTTTTGTAGGCATTAAACTGCCAGAATTTTAAAAGATGATATCTCCGTTTGCATTGATCTTTCAGCTTCGTAACTTTGCAGATATTGTTTACATTACACGCTAACTAACGTTAAAAAAGTGAAATCGCAATCAACCACCCTTTAAAGCATCATTACAAAACGTGGTATAGGTTCATCAGCAATATACTCACGGTAGGCTGGGTGATTTTTCCGATTTTATCGATTAATTCAAATTTAATGTTTTTCCATGATTAAATTTTTTATAAAATCGAGGAATGTCGATTTTGAATAGAAATATTACCAAAGGTTAGAATTAGACACTTTGACAGTATGCCAATGTTAAGAGTAAAGAGAAAAGAATGATCCGAGTGCATGTCAGCGCTCCGTGAAGGACCATGAGTAGAATATATCACTAGGTGTAGTTCACACAGAATGCGCTTTTGTGTTGACAACGTGGGCAGTGGAATAGGAAAAATGCTTTTAACTTGAGCGCCGCGTTTTTAGAATACCTAAAAACACATCCATGTTTACACAGAAAAAACAATGGAAAAGCAGCACATCGATAGCAAAACCTTGATAACGCTACTGTAATGTCGGATAGTCATGTTGGGGTCACGGAAAGCTGTTGTTTTTACAGAACATTTATAGTTAATAATAGTCTACTGGTGTTATACCTTCAGTCACTGTGCATTTGAATTACCTTGACTTTTGAGAATTTTTTTAGAAGCATTTAACTCGTATGATTTCTGAACATATAAATTGTATAAGACAAGCTTGTACAAGATGTAGTTGTAGTTCATGCATCTTTTCTGCAAAACAAGTGATTTGTTTAACATTTACATCATGTTGACAACTTCATGTGTGCTGCACTTGGAATAGAATCTTTAACTAGAGGGTTAATAAAGAAAAAAAGTAACGTGAATCATGTTATAGTTACATTTTCAAGTTGATTAGTTAAAAATCGTAAATATTGAGAAACGGTAACAATGTTTTTGCCATATTGCCCAGCCCTACTCAAATTTTTTTTCTTCTGTAGAAAACTGTTACACTGAAAGTTTTAAAGTGTGTTAAGATAATGCTTTGAAGTTCAGTACTGAAACTATGGAGTATAGAGTAATGATCCGCCAGCATGAACCAATACAGT
Organism: Sinocyclocheilus anophthalmus; assembly: GCA_018155175.1. Taxonomy (NCBI): domain Eukaryota; kingdom Metazoa; phylum Chordata; class Actinopteri; order Cypriniformes; family Cyprinidae; genus Sinocyclocheilus; species Sinocyclocheilus anophthalmus. Next base: position 40,338 of record JADLZN010011468.1, read on the forward strand.
AGGTCCTCTACTGGTAATCGTCAGCCAATGAGCATTCATGCTCTCTGTGCCGCTAACATTTAAAGTCTTGCTTCAGTGTTGCGGTAAGCAGTTCAGTATGCTACATGGCATCCCATCTGAGAGGTGTGTTTCTAAATGTGAAAGCCTTAGGCAAAACGGCTCAGGCACACATAGGTCCTTAGTTTTAGTGGTAGATCAGCATTGTTGGGGGCTCGTGTTTTGCGTTTGTGGAGGGATGTATGTGTGTTTCACATGCTTGCTGCAGCATGTCTGTGTATGTCTCAGCAGCAGATCTTGTCCACTGAGAGTGCGGTGTACCTGTCTGTCGGAGTTCTGCTGGAGCGTCTCCAGGGTTTTCTCCAGCTGTGCCTTCTCCTTCAGCAGGTCTGCGCTCAGACTCTCAGCGCTGCGCAGACTCTCTCTGTCTGCAGCCAGCTCCGCCTGCAGCTGCTCCAGCTGCACAAACACACACCGCTTCATACACTCATCACATTCTCATCAGCTGCCAGTGCGACACTCATCTGACATATGGACACGCTCATAATGAGCAATCAAACTCGTATGAGCGGCTAATGCTCTGGAAGCAGCTTAACTGAACCCAAATCAGATTTAAACTCGGATTGCTCACTGATGAATATTATCCGTTAAGACCATGCAAAATTTTAACCCATTCTGTTCAAACTGTTCTCCTTTCTTTGTGTGAGGAACATCATTTATTCACAGCTTAGTAAAGCCACACCAGAATGGACTTCCTTACTACTAATCCTGGTCTCATTGTGAACTAATAATAATTAATATTATGGCAAAGCTGTTTGCAAATGTTTGCTTTTGAGATGTGTTTGTGATATTTTGAATGCAGTGCTACATTTTGCAAGAAATGTGAGGCATTTTGCATTTTGTGAGTGCAGTTCTTGGATTTGTGTGTAAAGTTTTGAAAAAAAAAAAGCGAAAATGTGTGTAAGCTGTTGAAAAAAACTGTAATATAGAAACACTTTTGACCCATCATTCTTTAAAGTCAAGTCTCACAAATAAACATTATGTTTTCAAATATGAGAACTGTGCTGAGAAGCGTCTGGACTCTGACCTGCTGGCTGAGTTTCTGGTTGTGTTTCTCCAGACGGAGGTGCGCGCCGCTCTCACCGGAGGCCTTCAGCTCCTCCACGCTCTTCAGCAGCATCTGATTCTCCTTCTCCAGCTTCAGCAGCTGACTGGACGTCAGCTCATTCACCTCGTGACCCAGAGACTTCTGCGGCACTGCACTCACAACACACAGCATCTCTCAGAGTCACGCTCACAGCCCACGGACACCAGCCTCTCGTTTAGAAAACATCCTGTATTTGGGTCACTACACCATCTTGGCAAAGCATCCTAATCTGGGATCTATCCTGAAACGTGCTCCACATACACACATATGTCTCGTACCTTCAGTGAGCTCGGGAGTGGTCTTGGAGAGCTGCTCCAGTTCCCAGCCCAGATGCAGAGACTCGTCCATGCTCTGTTTCTGGGCCACCGCTAGCGTCAGGTTCTCCTCCAGCAGCTCCTCCAAGCGCTTCCGGTCCATGTCTCGCTCCTGAAACACAACAGCATCTGTCAGCATCCCCAGTCTGTCTAGATATATCACACAATTCAACCTGAAAATGAACAACACCGCTTAAATAAAACTAGTATTCATTTTATATAATACTTTAATAATTTGAAATATCTTGAACTTAATGTAAAATAAATAATAAGAAAAAGATGAAAATGAAAATCATTTATCATTAGACAGGACAGATAAGAGAGAGGAAACTAATGAGGTGCTATATAGTCAGGGGTGCACATAAGTGGTCCGCATGCGCGACCAAAATAAGAAATGCGCTGTGTAAATTAGTTCAGACCGCTCATTTGACAGCTGTTAATGCACAATTACCATTTTGGATCGACAAACTGTACTGTATAAGATTTCTATTCAAACTAAAAGCATAAATCTTTATGATCTTTAGCTAAATTACTAAATGTAAATCTAGCCTACCTGCTAACGTTTTCAAAGAACAATGCAAAACTGTGACATTTCGGGAGCGCATATACGTACTTACTTGCTGGCAATCCGCTAAAATAAAAGCTTGCTGATTTTAAGTTTGAAAATGAAAAATGAAATACTTCAATGAAAAATAATATTTAGTTTCAAATTAAATAATAATAATAAAATATTAGCATTTTATTTTTAAGTTTACTATATAATAAGTGTATTTGTATTTAATACTCCCTTTTTTATTTTAAAATATAATAGTATTATCACACTTTATTATTTTGTTTATTTTATTTTTTTAAATAAATTAAGTGCAATAATATTATTATCACTATTATTAATTTATTTTTTATAGTTATATCTGATGGGTCACACGATGTGCCGCTGTGTGAGGACCAATCCAAATCTCCAGGTTCTCATATGAAAACCAGGCTGAAAAACTTATGTGCACCCCTGTCTATAGTTTTGATTATGACTAAACATTTTATCCTCTCTGTGCTCTCAACCATCTCCCTGTCATGACCTTGTTTTTAAAGCTGCAGCTTTTCCTTCTCCAGCTCATGAATGTTTTCAGATCGAGCTCTTAAGGATCCCAGCTGATCGCCAGCCTGCTCTTGGTCCCATGAGAACCTGATAGTCCCCTCTTTTCAGTTCCTACATGTACATATATCAATAACAGCCAGCTAAATCCAGCATTCCCTCATGAATACACACAATCAATAACTGCCATGGCATTCCTTTGTGAACACAGACAATCAATAACCTTCACAACATTCCCAGCATTCCCTCGTGAAACACACAATCAACAACCCCATGGCATTCCCACATCATTCCCCGTAACACAGACAATCATAACCTTCACAGCATTCCTCGTTAACACTAACAATCATCACCTTCACAGCATTTCCCTCGTGAACAAGACAATCATAACCTTCACAACCTTCCCAGTCATTCCCCTTGCGCACACCACACAATAACTTCACAACATTCCCAGCATTCCCTCGTGAACACACACAATCACAACCACCATGGCATTCCCATATCATCCCATTCTGAACACAGACAATCAATACCTTCATCAGGCCTTCCTCGGAACACAGCAATCTAATACCCTTCACACATCCAGGCATTCCCTTGCGACACACTGCGTGTGCAACCTAACTTCTCCAACTTCCATAGCATTCCCTCGGGAACACAGACAAGCATAACTTCACAGCCAATATCATTCCCACATCCACGTGCGAACACACTCGCAGTTCAATTAACGCGTGATCTCACACATCTCCTCAGCTTCCCTATTGGAACACCACATATACACAATCGATAACCTTCACAACATTCCCAGCATTCCCTTGTGAACACACACAATCAATAACCTTCACAACATTCCCAGCATTCCCTTGTGAACACACACAATCAATAACCTTCACAACATTCCCAGCATTCCCTTGCGAACACACACAATCAATAACCTTCACAACATTCCCAGCATTCCCTAGTGAACACACACAATCAATAACCCTCACAACATTCCCAGCATTCCCTAGTGAACACACACAATCAATAACCCTCACAACATTCCCAGCATTCCCTAGTGAACACACACAATCAATAACCCTCACAACATTCCCAGCATTCCCTAGTGAACACACACAATCAATAACCCTCACAACATTCCCAGCATTCCCTAGTGAACACACACAATCAATAACCCTCACAACATTCCCAGCATTCCCTAGTGAACACAGTGATCAAGGTCCCATAGACCTATCACATACATGCCCTTCGTGCACACGGACTCATCAACAAGTCTTCACAACATTCCCACTCTGACTTCCCTTGTGCAACTCACACATCATAACCTTCACCTACAGGCCCGAAGCTCATCCTCGGGCGGAACGTCAGACAATCACAAGAACCTTTCCAACATTCCATGGCCGCCTCTTCGTTGTCAACACACAATCAAGACCCTGCACGAACACTATCCCCGCGATCGAGGGACACACCACATCAATAACTTTCACACCACATTCCAAGCGCCCCTATGAACAACACGTGCAATTTCAATAAGCATTCTCAACACACAGCATAGCCCGCTCCGACACCACACACACAACCAACCTGAACCTCTACCAGACTGCCCGATGAACACTGCTGAACACACACTTACATAACTTGAACAACATATCCAGCATCCATGCGAACACACACAATCAATACCTCAACAACATCGCCCACAATTCCCTTGCGAACAACACACTAATTCATAAACTTTCACACAGTCCCGCTAGGTCCCCTAGTGACAGCACACAAGCCATAACCTTCCAACAGCCACTTCACCTAGTAAAACTGCACCCAACGGATCAAGTCGACCTTCACACATGCCCAGCATTCCCTATGACCACACAATCTATAAGCCGCACACAACATTGACCCATCATCAATTCCCCGTTGAAACACACGAAACAAATACCTAACCTCCACAACATTCCCACAATCCCCTCTGGGATCACACAAAGTAAATCAATAAACGGCACAACTTTCCGCAGCATGTATCCCCCTCGTGCCTAACACACACAACACCCCACCCTCCACCACATCCCAGCATCCCCGGTGACACACAAATCATAACTGCCTGCTTCCCCAACGTCACACGCCCGCAGTACACCACACACAATCAAAAAAACAATCCGCCCACAACAGGCACAGACTGTCCCTAGGGAACACAGCACAAGCAGAACAGGCTTGCTGCACTGCCCGTGACATCCCTAGGACACAACCGGCATTGCTACAAGTGAGTCTCACACAACAGTAGTGCACCTCTAAGCATGCCCGGCGCTGCGGGTATCAGTGCTAAGGATCTCAAGTGAACACCAGTCTGACAACAGGCCCAATAAAGTGTCACACGTCGGGGCTGCACAACACACAACAGAACCAGGCCCACATGCCCAGCATGCCCGGGCGAACACACACAAGCAAGGTAACCTGTACAACAGGGTACCCAGCAGATCCCGAGGGAACACACACAATCAATACCTGCACAACCAGGCCAGCAGGCCCGAGGGAACACACACAAGCAAGAACCCTAGCACAACAGGCCCGCAATTTCCCTTGCGAACACACCCAATCACTAACCTCCACAACATCCCAGACATTCCCTTGCGACACACACATCAATAACCTCCCACCATTCCCATCATTCTCGGGACACAGACTCAATAACCTCGCACAAACACATTCCCCCAGCATTCCCTCGTGAACACAGACAATCAATAACCTCCACAACATTCCCAGCATTCCCTCATGAACACATGTAGTCATGTGAACGCACCTCCACTCTGGTCCTGTAGAACTCAATGTCATGGAGTTTCTCTTTGTAGCGCGTCACTTCACTCTCCAGTTTGTCCACCCTGACGGCCTTCTCTCTGAGAGCATCCAGCTCGTCACGATACGCCCGCAGCGACCGCGCGTCACACAGCAACTGCAGGTTCTGACAAACACACAAGCAAATGTGTTTAACCAATATATATTTGATTTACAATATGCAGAATTATGACACTCTTTGATTTACCAGAATTACTAAACATTATAATGATAAACTAAATAGACTTATAGATATAGATATTCATACAGGCTCTGGGAACAGGTTTGGGAAATTTAGATTCTTGTATTCCACAGAATGAGGGTAAATGACGACAGAATTGTCATCTCTTTGAGAGGCTGGACTGCTGTGTGAGGGTTTATTTATCACGGTTTGATGCCATGGATCAGACAGAGATACAGCGGCGTCTGTAAATACACGTGTGATGATCGGCTGAGCTATTACTGGCTGTGTAAAGCTGTGGCGTGTAAGTAGTTAAAGGAATTACTGTAATCATTACACATCAGGACTCGCAATTAAGATGACAGAGATTTAGTTAAGCTCAGTGTCACACAGGAGCGTGTTTTTCAGTCAGTGGTGATGATGTAGAGACGCCTCACTTCCTGCTGCAGTCTCTTGACCTCCGTCTCCATGTGCTCCAGCTCCTGTCTGCAGTCCAGCAGCTGCTCAGTCTTCTCCTCTCTGAAACACAGAGACATTCAAGCAGTTAGTCTGCAGAAGCGGGTAAGACTCCTGGTTAATGATGGGCCGCTGTCAGGTTAATTCTGCGATAATCCTACTGTACCACACATTGGATGAGAAAAACCTCTACTCATGAACTTTACTGGAGACCAGATGAGAGCTGTGACTATGTTTGATAAACTGCACAGAAACAAAATGAATCTCGTTCATGATCAGTGGGGAAGAGGAAGTGGAGCTGTGTGATTCTTTTATGGCACACGGATTAAAATAGACTGTCCTCCTTTACCCTGCAGTGAAAGACGCAAGAACAGAAGCCAGGTAAAGAGCCGTGGCCTCATTCTAGATGTGCAGAATCATCCTGGACGCTTCAGCATGCATACGGGACAGTGTGAGAGCTCCTCTAACAAAGCCACCGCAGCCACAGCTTCAGTTTAATGCTAGGAAACTCTCTCTCATCCTCTCACAAATGACTTGTTTGAGACTAGGACTGCGAATCCAAAATCAATTCCAATTCCAGAATGGGATACTTAAGGTCAGGAACCGGACACTTGTTGTGAAATTTAAATTTAAATTCCACCTCTCAATTCCTGTGTGTGCATCTTTTATTTTTAGGTGGTGGAAAGGAGCTGTTAAAAATGTATTTGTCTTGGGATCATTCATTCAAAAACACGGATTCATCCAGTAATGAAACGCCTGAGGGTGAGTAGTGCCGGCGGTGTAACTGTTGAAGTGAGCCATTAGCTGCGTCCCAAATGACGCACTTGGTACTTATGCACTATGTACTCAACCATGGTGTGTATGAATTATATAAGGTTATTCTGTCATTCATAAACGAGTCTGATAGCCCCTCCCCCTTCACTACGTAATTAAAGCTGCGACAGTCGAGTGCATGAAGTGTCCAAGATTCCACACTTCGTTTGTTCGGTTATTTAAGTGCATCATCCGGGTATTTAAAGTGCACTTTTTCTTTGTGAAATGTTCAGTGTGAACACACTACTTTATATTACAAAACGTCATAGAATAGTGCATAAGTACGCGATTTGGGACACACCAATTAAATCATTCCATGAGATTTAGTTTACTTCTCTACACAGAGTACAGAGAGGGAGAATAACAGAAATAGAGGAAGAGAGTACGGTTCACTGCGGTTATGTGATTATGTCGTGTTAGATAGCATCGCTTTATAAGTACTGTACCTTAATGTAAATGATTCACCAGGGCTTTTGTTAAAGAGTCAAAGCAGCAGTAAAGATAACACTTGTAACGTCATTTACAGTTATAAACTGGCTGTTTGTCAAGCTCTCCGGGAGTCTGAAGTAGATGTTAGTCTGAGAGAACATCAGCAAACACAGAGACACTGAGGGAAATAACGCTGACAGCTGCGTGTGAAGAGCTGTAGCAGCGCAGACTAACGGCTGAACTCCATCAATAGATCAATAACTTCCTCTGGTCCTCAGCACTTCCTGTAACGGCCAGCGGACCGAGGGGAAGCTGGATAAGTGCTGTACTCACAGCTCCTGCCGCAGGCGTCTGATCCTGGCTTTAGCATCGGCCAGCTCCACCGACAGATGCTGCACGCTCTCCGTGCGTCTCATGCTCGACTCACCGGGCGACGGAGCGGAGTGCAGAGAGCTGAGCCCACTGTCCCTCTCCAGAGTCATAGACACGATCATCTGACCACACACACACACACACACACCCGAAACAAACACACACACACACACACCAGAAACAAACACACACACACACACCAGAAACAAACACACCAGAAACAAACACACACACACACACACACCAGAAACAAACCCACACACCAGTGAACACACACACACCCACCCACAAACACACACCCACACACACCCACACACAAACACAAACACACACACAAAACACCACACAACACCAGAAACAAAAACACACCAGAAACAAAACGCACAACACAACACACCAACCCCACACCAGAACAAACCACACACCCAGACAACAAACACACCACACCGACGCACATAAACAAACACACACACACAACACACACAGACGCACCCCACACACCAGAACAAACACACACACACCAGACAACAAAACACACACACCACAGACGCACACCACACAGAAACAAACACCACCCACAGAAACAACCACACACACACCGCATAACAAACACACACCACAGACCACAAAACACCCCAGAAACAAACACACACACACAACACACAGACGCACACACACCAGAGAACAAACACACACACACCAGACAACAAACACACACACACAGTGAAACAACACACACACACACAAACACACACACACACACAAACACACACCGACACACACACACACACACCAGACAAAACACGACACACACACACACAAACACACCAGAAACAAACACACCAGAAACAAACACACACACACACCAGAAACAAACACACACACACACACCAGAAACAAAGCCACACACACCCGAAACAAACACACACACACACACACACACCAACCAAACACACCAGAAACAAACACACCAGAAACAAACACACACACACACACAAAAAAAACACCACACACAAACACACCAGAACACAAACGCACACACACAACCAGAAACAAACGCCACGCACACACACCAGAAACAAACACACACACACACACACACCAGAAACACACACACAAACACACAGAAACAAACACACACAGCTGATGACTGAACTCGACCTGTGTATGATGATGTTAGCCTGTGGTAAGAGAGTCACATGGTCATTCATTAAACCGTTGCCACCCACAGCAGTCATGAGCGTGTGTGTGTTGTGTTGTGTTGTTACCTCAGCGTGGTGGTCTATTTCATCGACGAGGCGTGAGGTAAGGTCACGTGTTGAAGACGTGTCTATCCACAGCAGCACCCCGCCGACGACGACTCGCTCTCTCACCACACTGAAGGTCAAACCGCTTACTCCTGGTTATGGTGTCCCTGCACACACACAAACACACACACCACCACACACACACACACCACACACACACACCACACACAGGAGGGCGTCGAGAGGTCAGGAGTCGCAGGTTACTTCCGTTCGAGTACGCTAGTGACATCATGTGACAGACACTCCTGAATTGGAGCGGCGATGGCGCCTGCGCGCAAAAGTCCAGCGTCTGGAGCGGTCGAGGTATTCCTCCTTCCGTACACTGAGACACATACAGAGAAGAGGATGGCTTACAACATTGGGAGGTTATAGAGAGTGGTGAGTGTAGAGTTTTGTGTCTTTGTGTGGAGTGTGTGTGTAGTGGAGTGTGTGACCCTGAGTGAGTGAGTGAGGGTAGTTGAGAGTGATGGGAGTGTTTGGTGTGTGTGTGTGTGGTTGTGTGTGTGTTGGTGTGTGTGTGTTTGTGTGTTTGTGAGTGAGTGAGTGAGAGTGTGTGGGGGTGTGTGTGAGAGTGAGTGAGTGAGAATATGTGTGTGTGAGAGAGCGTGTGGTGTGTGATATGTGGAGAGTGTGTGTGAGAGTTGTGTGGTGGTGTGTGTTGTGTGTTGGTGTGTGTGTGTGTGTGGAGTGGAGTGTGGTAGGGAGTGTGTGTGAGTGTGGAAGTGTTTGTGTGTGTGTGTGTCTGTGTGTTTGTTTGTGTGTGTGTGTGGTGGTGTGTGTGTGGGGGTGTGTGTGTGAGCTGTGAGCGATGTGGAGTGAGGGTGAGAGGCATGGTGTGTTGATGTATGTGTGTGTCTGTGTGTGTCTGGTGGGTCTGTGTGTGTGTGGTGTGTTCTGTGTGTGTGTGTCTTTGTGTGTGTGTCTGTGTGTGTGAGTGTGCGTGTGTGTGAATGTGTGTCTGTGTGTGTGTGTGTGTGTTGTGTGTGTTTTGTCGTGAGTGTGTGGAGAGTGAGCGTGTGTGTGTGTGTGTAAGTGTGCGTGTGTGTGTGTGTGGGGGTGTGTGAGTGTGTGTGAGTGTGAGTGGTGTGTGAGTGAGTGAGTGAGTGAGAGATAGTGTGTCTGTGAGTGTGTGTGAGTGTGTGTGTGTTTGTGTGTGTGAGAGTGTCTGTGTGTGTGTGTTAGGGCTGAACGATATTGGAAAAAACTCACATTGCGATATTTTATTTTTTTGCGATTTTTATATATTGCGATATGAAAAAAAAAAAATCACCTTCACCACATGACTTGAATAGTTTAGTTGGAAAAAATAATCAATGATTGAGGTGATTTTGTAGGCGAGGAAATCATCATAGGAAATAAACTAATTACAAGCATTGATAAATAACAGAACAAAGATACAAAAGAAAATAAGCAGTGCTTTATATTTTTCAAGTAAGTCTAACAGTATTCAGGTACAGAAATTGAATAAGCAAATGTAAAATAACACTGCATAGTCTTCACTGTATAAATCTGTGTTAAAGCTACAAAAGAGATTTTTCTTTGTGTTTTGTTGTTTGATTACCGTTCATGACAGAGAAAGCAACAGGAACATTAAACTGTTGTGAACCAATATACTGTTACACATCCATTTTCTTTCTCAATTTTTTACCCTCACCTAAGCCATAAGCAGAGTACAGTATTTCAGGCACAAATAGACGCAGAAATTAACAGAAATCAGTGTTCACGTGCATCTGCGTTTTCGCGCCACTCACACGTTCTACCACCAGACACGAAGAGCGGCACGGTTTGCGACGCGACAAAATACAAAACTTAGAGCCGACCGACAGTAAAATGATGATCGTTCTATTATGACGTACTGACCACAAAGGTTCAAATGATATGTAACGGGTCGCTTTGTCGAGTACCCGTGTAGAATAGACGTTTGTTTTTTGGGCGGGTCCCGTTTCACATGGGCGCCGCATAAAAACGGTGTGGGAAAACGCCAGCCGTGCTGCTTTCTCCTTCTTTCCAAAGTGCTTGGGAGCTTGCGCTTTCGTGGCGTTCTGACCAGTTGCTAAGCGACTTGACCTGGCGGCTACTCCGCGACGAGCGGAAGTTTCACAAAGGAATAAGGGATTCCAGCAGAAAATCCCTTGCAAGTAGCTGACTACTAAATGAATTAAATGGAGTATCTCAGCGATACAGCGCTCGCATCCGGTGTAGACACTGTGTCTGTGTGTTCAAAGAAAACGATCAGTATAAATATAATGATTAGTATACTAAACATCGCACATCCTGCGATATGTGTGGGGGGGGGGGGGAAAACTAGTCGTTGGATGCGCACATTGCGAGTAGCGATGTTGAAAGCGATATATCGTGAAGCCATAGGTGTATGTGGGGCACGTGTGGGTGTGTGTGGTGTGGTGTGTGAGTGTGTGTGTCTGTGTGAGTGTGTGTGAGTGTTGGTTTATGTGTGTGATTGTGTGTGTGTGTGTGATTGTGTGTGTGTGTGGGTGTGGGGCCTGGAGATTGTGGTGTGATGTGAGAGTGTGTGTTGTGTAAGATTGTGTGTGTGTGTCGGTGGATTGTGTGTGTGGGTGCATGTGTGTGTGTGTGTTTGTGTGCGCGTGCGTGCGTGTGTGGATTGTGTGACTGTGAGATTGTGTGTGTGATTGTGAGAGTGTGTGTGTGTAAGAGTGTGTGTGTGTGTCTGGGTGTGTGTGTGTGTGTGTGATTGGGTGTGTGTGTGTCGTGTGTGGATTGTGGTGGGTGATGTGTGCTGCTGTGAGATTGTGTGTGTGTGATTGTGAGAGTGTGTGTGTGTGGTGTGTGTGGTGTGTGTGAGTGTGTGAGTGTGAGACTGAGTGTGTGTGTGTGTGAGAGAGACTGTGTGTGAGTGTGTGTGAGTGTGTGAGTGTGTGTGTGATTGTGTGAGTGTGTAAGAGTGTGTGTGTGAGTGATTGAGTGTGTGAGTGATTGTGTGTGATGTGTGTGTGGATTGTATGTGTTGTGTGGTGTGTGTGATGGTGTGTGTGTATTGGGTGAGTGTGTAAGAGTGTGTGGTGGTGATGTGGTGAGTGTGTGTGTGCTTGTGTGCGTGTGTAAAGAGTGTGTTGTGAGTGTGTGTGTGATTGTGTGGTGTGATTGTAGTGGTGTGTTGATTGTGGACTGTGATGAGTGGTGTGTGTGTGAGAGTGTGTGTGTGGTGTGTGTGTGTGTGTGTGTGTGATTGGGTGTGATTGGTTGTGTGTTCCCGTGAGGGTGTGTGTGTGTGATTGTGTGAGAGTGTGTGTGTGTGTGGGTGTGTGTGTGTGTGATGTGTGCGGTGTAGATTGTGTGTGTGCTTAGTGAGAGTGTGTGTGTGTAAGAGGTGTGTGTGTGTGTGTGGGTGTAAGAGGGTGTGTGCGAGTGTGAGGTGTGATGTGTGAGGTGGTGTGTGTGATTGTGTGAGTGTTAAGCGGTGTGTGTGACGTGTGATGATGGGGTGTGAGAGGGGTGTGATTGTGTGTGAGAGTGTGTGATTGTGTGAGTGTGATTGTGTGTGTGTCACCTGTACAGCACAGCCCAGCAGCAGCAGCAGGATCTTCCTCATCTCCTCCAGGCCTTGCTCTGAGAACACACACACATCCAGATCAACACACACACACCGAGCTCTGATCACACACTCACAGACGAGCTCTTTAACCCTCAAACACTGATGTATGAAACATCAAACTAACATGTAAACTAACATCACAGCTGATGCAGAGCTCACACTGCTCGATTTTAGCCCTGCGAGTGTGCAAGCTCGTGCAATGTGAACAGAGCAGCAACTGAAAGGCTGGCCCAGAAGAGTCCTGCAGTTGTGAGCTACGGCAGGGTGGAGCAGAAAGAAACGGCCGGCTGAGGTTCACTGTGTGTGCCTCATGTGTTCCTGACAAGGGAAAACAGGCATGACATGGCCAATGAGTGCCTGAGAATCCTGGCAGAATTCCTGTGACGGACACATGCACGATCAACACAGGGGAACATCTCACGCACTACCGAGATGTACCCCTCATTAGCTATTTTGAGACGGAAATACCGTTATAGTTTTCCAAAAATGTTTGGTAGCCTTATTAAAGTCCTGTTCACATGACCATACTAGATACAATGTTTGGTATAGTTACAACCGCGGAACCCTACTAACCTAATACCTAAACCTCAACCTAGCACGTGTTATCTTAGATTTACAGTAGTTTCTGAGGTAACGTACACTGAAGGTACAGGTACAGTGCCACACTACTGGAAAATAAAAGTGCAATACTATGTTTTTCTTCATTGTTTAGATTGATCATTTATGACTCAGTTCTGTATGAAAATATTCAAAGCTGTTCCGGGTTTAAACATCAACTGTGAAGCTCATAGTTGTGTTTAATAGGGATGCGAAAATACAGTTAGTCAACGGTTCAATACGTGACCGATTTTTAACAAGGCTTTTCGGGTTGGTTCAGTTCGATGGCTTGACAAATTCCAGTGTTTTTTTGCAAAAGATTTATTAACACAAAAAAACTCCTTTTAAACTCTGCACACTGGAAAAAAAAAAAACGTGGCTTATTATACGTCGGCTTAACTTCTCTTGTGAGAGAGTATTATTTTTCTTATTTTAAACCAAAATAGGATGGACTGGCCATTATTGAGCTCTATAAACACATTTAATGTCTGTTTCATTCATACTGGACGCCAGAGGGAGCCCTCGCGCAGAAAACGCAAACAGATGCATCACAGAAGTGTAAATGACAGTACACAATATGGTTTATCTGTGTTATTCAAGCCATCCTTGGGGTAACTCTTGATAATGATTAAGTGTGTTTGTAAGCCCATTTATAATCGACATAGGCCTTTATTACAGTATATAATAGACAGTATTTTTCACGTTCTTGGTTCTGTTGCTGCCTATTTAGAAACGCTTAAACTTACTTTTTTTCCACAGGCAATATACACTCCATCCACCATACTGGTTAAAGAAACAAAAAACATCCTGAGCATGAGCTTAAACCAAATCAAATATATTCTGTGGAACCCCTGAAAATGTGCATATGCCCCTCATATCAACTGACCAGAGCTCGAGAGGCTGAAGAATGGCAAATAATTGTCAAATGCAGATGAGCAAATTTTGTCGCATCAAACAAAAAAGACTTGAGACTGTAAAGGTGCTTCAGCTAAATATTTAGTTAAGGGTAAATTGCATTAATACTTATGCAATGTACTTATTTCATTTTTTTATTTTTAATAAATTTACGAAAGTTGTGACAATTCTGTTTTTGCTACATTATGGTTGCTATGGAGTGTAGATGGGCAAAAAAAAAAATCGAAATGCGAGTGTCAAGTGCGCATCTCGTCAGTAAAGCTGGTTCTTTGATTAGTAGTAAATCTCCATCACCTGCGTTCAGATGGAGCAGCATTTACTACAAAGAGACGTAGTTCACTGACAAGCTACACACACACTGAAGGTATTTTACTGATGCAGAATAGTACAGCCTAGCTCATTTCACACAGGCTGCTAGATTCACTTTCGCCAGAGAGTCGTGTATGCCTAAGGTTGAAAATTAATTATGTTTATAGTGAATGCCCCTAAAAATGGTCTTATTTTTACGATTTAGTATTAATCCAAATGATGCGTGCTAAGTGAACGAACATCAATACAGATCACACAACAGAAGTGTGCGCTCTCTCTCTCTCTCTCTCTATCTCTCTCGTTGTTAAACTGTGCTCTGTTTGTACGTACTTGCTTTTGACTATCCGACCAAACTAACTAAGCTTTCCCAGTGATGTCTGTGGCGAGAAAAGATAATAACTGGACAAGCTGTGCATCTGCGCCGCCGCGCGCTCAATCTACTCAGCGTGCTTTGTTTATCAGCTCGGGCACATCAGCTATACAGTCAATACTGAAAGTTTAACATTATATTCATTATACATATACTTCGTAGACATCCTTAATCTCTAATAACTCAATTATGCGGTCTGTTGTTGTAGGGCTCGTGAGTCTGTTACCGGTGTTTCATTGTCTGAATATGGCATTTATCACATGCTGTGTGGGTATCGGGGCATTTTAAGAGTACGAGTACAGGAGCTCAGTATCAGACCCAATACCGATACCAGTATCACAAACGCATGCGCACCTTTCCCCAAGCCTAAACAACGCTGATTACGTTCTTGGGTACTCTCCAGAATGGCAGAAGACATAACTCAGGGGAGAAGAATTGTTGAATAAAGTCTTTATTTTTATTTTCTCTGGCACAAAAAGTATTCTCGTAGCTTCGCAAAACTGAAATTGAGCCACTGATGTCACATGTTTTACCGATGTCCTTACTACATTTCTGGACCTTGATCGTGGTAATTAAATTGCTGTCTATGGAGGGTCAGAGAGCTCTCAGATTTCACCAAAAATATCTTCATTTGTGTTCTGAAGACGAACAAAGGTCTTAAGGTTTGGAATGACATGAGGGTGAGTAAATTATAACAGAATTTTCATTTTGGGATGAACTATCCCTTTAAGAGACTCTTGTGACAGGTAGGATTCAGTTTATGGCTAAAACCAAAAGGGATTCAATGATTCAGAATCAGATTTAATAATACATTCTGTTGTCAAATCTAAGCAGTGAGGCTGACAGACTGTGGCTAGTAGAAGTCGTGAAGGGCTGGCACTGTGAGTGTGTGATGTCCTGCAGAGCGAGCGAGGCGAGGCGAGGCGAGACGTACCGCTCAGAGGAGTCCGGCCCAGCACCAGCACGTCAGGAAGTGACATCACCACCAGCTGCTGCAGCGTCTCCTGGAACACAGCAGAGGGTCAGGAGCGAGCCAGCACACACCATCAGTCCTGACCGTGATTCACTCACACAAGCCTGCAGTCAGAAACCAGGCTCAATCCGGGACACTTCTGCTCTGCTCTACATCAGAGAACATGCTGTGATACTGATTCTGCCTTCAGATCAAGACTGAGCATCAGCTGCACACACACATT
The DNA here is from genome assembly GCA_018155175.1 of Sinocyclocheilus anophthalmus. Lineage (NCBI taxonomy): Eukaryota > Metazoa > Chordata > Actinopteri > Cypriniformes > Cyprinidae > Sinocyclocheilus > Sinocyclocheilus anophthalmus. The sequence continues at coordinate 56,228 of JADLZN010011468.1, forward strand.
TTATTCTTTTATTTGGATCCACAAGACAAGCAACAAAAACGGAATCCAAATACCTTGGGAAGTCAGTTTGTAAGATGACAGGTACACATGGCTAACATACATTCACAAGTCCTTATATTTATAACATTCAACACTCAGGGATAGACAAAACATCTTCGTTTCCATATTTGCATACTCCCTATAGTGGCTGAAACTGAACAGAGTTTTTGCTTCTTTTTTTTTGCAATCCACTCAACAGCAGACCTTTAATCACATTCTTGTGCACGAAATGACCTAAACTTCCCAAATACTAGGGAGTAAGTAATGCTGGTAAAACTACCATCTTTATGATTGTTTAAGTCCTGTACAATCAAAATCAAACCAGGCGATCATGTGTCTGACACCTTACCAGTCCTTCGTAACAACAGGCCCCAAAATCTAATTAAAGATGTGTGCGGCAACCGTTCATCTTTTTCTGTTGATTTTGATGTAACAGACAGTAGGAGTTTTTTGACGAATTTGACGGGTACCATATTGACAGATTGTACATAGTTGGAAGACATTGTAGTCGTGCTTTAATCATAAAAATGAGAATATCCTCTGAGATTGAAAAGTTTGTCAAAATAGAGCGGGACACTGAGTGGTCAGCCGATTGGAGAAGTGTTAATTTTCCCTGTAGTTTCAAGCCCATCCAGTGTTGGGCATTTTGGGTTTTTCTGAGGTGAAGAAGTGAGACTCTTACATTATTGGTCGATAGTTGACGAGGTGCACTTTTGGTGTTGAGAACCGCTGAGAGCAGAGATATGCGGGCTTGTTATTATGTTCTCATTAAGAGCCGCTAGCGCTCCGTCAGGTGCCTGCCAAGAGAGCTGCAGTCCTGTACGCTGGCAAAGATCATTTAAATCCAGCCAAACAGAGCGTACTCCAAATCCGTCTGTTTTGATGTCCAATTTTCCATTCGGTTTTAATTTAAACCAAGAAACTGGGGCTCGTTGCATGAAGCAGCCAGTATTTTGCGCCGCTGTAGATGTAGAAAAAGTGACTCACGTGCCAGCTCTCTGACAGATGTATCGTCGTTATTCAGCATGTTAAGAAGATGACCTGTTCTGGAGGCAGTATAAATCCATTCAGTGTTTGGGACACCCAGACCTCCGTCTCGGCGCGACTGGAAAATAATATCTCGGGTTGTCTGGCTATTGAGGCAGAGCCATTTTCTCACTAGCTCCGTAACCTGTTCCTCCCAGTCCCCATTAACTGTGAATTTATGCCCCAGATAAGGATAGGTTTCATGACGTTCATATAGACGGATAGGTTTATGTGCTAATGCAAAGACCGGGGGTTTGTCAGACTTTGAACTATACCATCTTTGAACTCCACTCCGTCTTTCATAAAACGCAGCACACTTTGTATGTATCATATCCAAACCAGACCACCTTATGAAGTCATCTGTACGAAGAAGCATATTATGAATTACACTCTCATCTCGTGAAGATATTTCCACATCATCCGCATAAGCTTACACTGGATTTGAAGATCGCACACCTGCTGGTGAGCACTGACACATCCATTTCAGCCAGGAGTTAATCGCTAGTATAAAGTTATATAGCACTCCGGGGGCAGTCGGTCTTAATACCTCACCTTCACTCACTCACCGAAATAAACTCCACCTTCCACACCACAAGCACACTGACCGCACTGAAGTCACTCACACAAGCAAACTCACTCAATCACTCTACTCACATCACTCACAACTCGTAAAACACGCAAACACGCACACGCGACATAATCACACGACACACCACATAACAAAACACAAACACACAACACACCAAAGAACGACAAGCTTCCATCAACTCACAAGACACAACGGAGAACGCCAAAACAGAGAACGAACGCACAAAGGAAGAACGGCACGAAACACACGAAGCACACACTGAAAACAAGAACGCAAGCACGAAAACAAAAAAAAAAAAACACACAAAACCAAACAC
>JADLZN010011469.1:0-78506 GCA_018155175.1 Sinocyclocheilus anophthalmus
TGTCACGTTTGCTGGCAGCACTTTTTTGACATGATACTGTGTGGTTGTTGTAACATTAGCTACTCCTACATCTTTTGTAAATTTAGCCTGAAAGGCTGCATATGCTTTTTGTTTTAAACTAATTTTAATTTCATAAAGCACATTTTCATATTTTATGTATCATCACTTAAAGCTTACAAAAGCAACTCCGATATGTGACTCATTGTCATTTTTATAAAATTATAACAAGTTCATGAATCTCCTGATAAAAATAATGTTTCTCTTTTTAATTTCAGCTGAGGCATACTTTACTTCTATTGTCTACAAGGCCTTGGGCCTCATTGGTCTGATCGCAATGGTACTTATTCTGGGCAGAAGACTGAACCGGGAGGACTCTGGAGTCCGTGAGTCCCCAGCAGTCAAGCGAAAGGTTCTGGAGATGGACAACAAGTCACTTGGTAATCATGAAGTGTTTGATTTCTCCTCCGGGCCCTGCCACTCCGAGAGCATTCTGCAGATGTTTAATGAGTTCCGTGACGGCCGATTGTTCACGGACGTGGTGATCAGTGTGGAGGGTCGTGAGTTCCCGTGTCACCGTGCCGTGTTGTCAGCTTGCAGTAGCTACTTCCGTGCAATGTTCTGCAATGACCACCGGGAGAGCCGTGAGATGTTGGTGGAGATCAACGGCATCCGTGCTGAAGCCATGGACACCTTCCTGCAGTACGTCTACACTGGACGTGCCCGCATCACTACAGATAATGTGCAGTTCCTCTTCGAGACCTCCAGCCTCTTCCAGATCAGCACTCTGCGTGATGCTTGTGCCAAGTTCTTGGAAGACCAACTTGATCCCTGCAACTGCCTGGGCATCCAGCGTTTTGCCGACACGCACTCCCTCAAGCAACTGGCCAGTCGCTGCCGCTGTTATGCACTGCAGAGCTTTACCGATGTGGCCCAGCATGAAGAATTCTTGGACTTGCGTAAGGAGGAACTGGAGGAGTACATAGCTAGTGACGAGCTAGTCATTGGGAAGGAGGAGACCGTGTTTGAGGCAGTGATGCGTTGGGTGTACTACGATGTGGACCACCGTCGAATCATGCTTCGAGACCTTCTCAACCACGTCCGACTGCCCCTGCTGCATCCAAATTATTTCGTGCAGACGGTAGAAGGTGACCAGTTGATCCAAAATGCACCAGAGTGCTATCAGCTCCTGCACGAAGCCAGGCGCTATCATGTCTTGGGCAATGAAATGATGTCACCTAGAACCCGTCCACGCAGGTATTACTGGCATCTTACCTGGGCATTTCCTGTGCCATGAAGGTCTTCATTAAATTTATCACCTAGAAATGTACACTGATGCAAGCACTCTTAAGTCTCAGTCTTTACATGCACTAAAATCAGGGGTGTCCAATCTGCTCCTGGAGGGCCACCTTCCTGCACAGTTTAGTTTCAACCCTAATTAAACACACCTGAAGCAGCTAATCGAGCTCTTACTAGGCATACTAGAAACTAGGCAGGTGTGTTGATGCAAGTTGGAGCTAAACTCTGCAGGACACCGGCCCTCCAGGACCGAGTTTGGACAGTGGACACCCCTGCACTAAAGCACTCAGCAGTGTTCAACTACCGAATAAATTATGCAAGTGTGATTGTAGTGAAGAAAAGGTTATTCCCACATTTTGGGCATGCCTTGCCAAGTCACTATCGAAGAGTTTGTTTACTATGACTTGACTTCAAATGATCGGCTGCCCCGAAACAAACAGAATCAAGCAAATGGTGGTTTACTAGTTATTAGTGGTTGTCAAGCTTAGTTGAAACACATTCTTATGTCCTTAAAGATCCCAGATACTTCTAGAACCTTTTTCAGAAAGGCTACATTATAGATTCAGTTATTCTCAAAACCTGACGGCAATGATTCAAGTGGGTGTTTGAAGTAACTTGAAGGTTTGTTTTGTACTCCGTAGTTGAGCATTGGGGAAACCCATTGCTTTAATTTATGGCTATGGAACAATCTAAGCCACATTGTAAGTACAGCGAGATGGAGCAAAAAGAGACGGCCCCTTCAGGCCCACTGTGTTGCAGAGCATCGAGGGAAAATAAAGTCTCGGCGGGGCATGTCCATACAAATTCTTCCTCCACAAGCTTCATAACACATAAACACCTGAGTTTCGAAACATGTTCCTGTTGACCTGATCCTGCTTGCAGTGTGAACTCTGTTTTTGTTACGTCTGGAAGAACGTGAGGTGAGAGAGTGCAGGGGGAGGGGAAACTGCACACTTATGTTTTTCTCAGAGCTGAATGTATAAGTGACCTGGAATCTGCCTGAACGTGATTCGCTGAAGGATCTGCCAACGTTACAGGGCTTATTTATTAACAGCCTCATTATAGACTGCTTGCAGAGAGGTGTAGCACAGTCATTAATAACTGCAGCCCCAATCTCAGGCGAGATTTGTTTACAACTCAACATACCTTATTTTATTTTGGTGAAAAAAAGGACACTCTCAAAACACCTCCTCTGCTTCACAGGGCCTTGTTAGAGTTTTCAGACGGGTGTCAGTTTACAGTTGGCAGAAAAGTTGTAGTTCCACCTCTGTTTCCTGGCAGATTTGGTATGGTTCTTAAATTTGAATTATTGGATAGGGCCTGGCTGATCTCCCCTAATTATTCTCTGGGATTGTATGGGTGCGGCGCATTTAGACTAATTACATCACACATGAAAGATTGATCTGAATTTTCCATGTTTGCATGAATTGACCAGGCGACTGGCTCAATTTGTTTTAATCTCTTTCCCCCGGAGAGTGTATTCAAAGTTCAACTCTAACTTTAGTGTCATCGCTTATGCACTCTCCAACCCCCTGAGCATTTACACAGAGAGAACAGTCTTCTAGGCAGATGATTTCAGGGGAAAAAAACTTGGGGCAGTTAGTTCTGGATGAAATGTGTTTGCCTGTGGATTGGTTCTTGCATGCTCCGGGCACTATTAGACGGTGTTGTTTACTGCTATTCTTAGAAGGGGTTCTAAACTCATCTAATTTCTGTGTCACTGCAGAGAACAAATAGACCAAAAATTAAAAGAAAACAAAATGTAAACAATGAGTTGTGCAGTGCTAGATGTATTACAGAGTGCTGATTAGAATGTGATCCCTTTCCATGTTTCAGTGCTATTAAGGATTTTAATTTGTCCATGTGTCCAAGTTTGACATCCTGTCGTGTCCCTGCAGGTCTACTGGATTCTCAGAAGTCATTGTGGTAGTCGGAGGGTGCGAGAGGATGGGGGGTTTCAACCTGCCATATACTGAATGCTATGATCCGGTAACTGGGGAATGGAAATCCTTAGCCAAACTCCCAGAGTTCACCAAGTCAGAGTATGCTGTGTGTGCCCTCAGGAACGACATTCTGGTCTCAGGTAAACATGGATATTTGTGATACCATTTCATGAATGCTAAATTGTTTCGCAGGCAGTGGTGGAAAGACATGACTTGGTATTCCTCCCTGTGCTGATGCATTTCCTATCGAGACATGAAGTAAAGGAAAATCAAAGGAAATATCAAAGCCCTTGTTCCTTTTTGAAAACGCCAGTAGGATGATTTGCTAGTATTAAGGGGAGGCACATTCTCATTCTAGACAGCATTTGGTTGGATAAAATGTTGCAAATCTTGTCTTAATATTTTTGGTCTTGCATAGAAAGACCATATTCATTTTGAATGCATATATCTGCTAATTTCCTCAGTTTTTAGGGGTACATTAGCATATAAATGGCATCAAAGCTTACAGATACCCACACAACTTCATGTTTAATTTTGTGAAGTCTTTAAAATGTAGATTACTCATTGTAAAATGAAAGATAGATTATTTGTATATTTTGTTCATTTTATATCTAAGGCTTGTCTTTGTATGCCCTTCATCTGTCAATCCTTTGTATCATCTGTCATTAATTTCTCAGTTATTGTAGATGACCTAGTTTGATGTTTGCCTCCTGGCTGGTTTAGTCTGCGGGGATTTGTTAGACACAGCAGGGCACCACGCTTGACAGAGCAGCTCGCTTTGAACAGCAAGCAGGTTCAGCAAAAAGACTGTGAGACATGATTAAAAGAGACCAGGACTACCAGCTATCTCATGAGAAAAGACTGTTAGAGAGGGAGAGAGAGAGCAAGGGTGAGTGAGGGGCTGGAATCCTGAGCGATCAGTTTACATTCTGCATGTGCCAAGCACTCACGTGTTTCCATGAGAACAGTCCTGCTAGTTAAAACTTCTCTCTCTCTCTCTCTCTCTCTCTCTCTCTCGATCTCTCTCTCGATCTCTCTCTCGCTCTCTCTCTCTCTCTATCTCTCTCTATCTCTCTCTCTCTATCTCTCTATCTATATATATATATATATATATTAATATAGATATAGATATATGATATATATATATACTATATATATAATATATATATAGAATATTATATATATATATATATTCGAATATATATTATATATATATTATATAAATAAGGGGAAAATTGACATAATAGAAAGATGAGAATAGAAGAACTGACCGTTTTGTAGATGTTAGCTTTTGTTAGCATATCACAACAGATGCACACATGCGTTACCTATACCAGTCAAATGTTTTAGTCACATTTACCAACTTCACCCTTCATTCTTTATTATTATTATTTTTACAATGTGTAGTTGTTGTTAAGACACGGAAACTATGAAATAATGGTAGTATGGGAATTATGTGGTGACTAAATGAATGTTATACAAATCAAAACTCTTATAATTTTAGTCCTTCAAAGTAGCTTAAATTACAGCTCTAGACAGTTTTTCAAACAACTTCATGAGGTGCATCCTGGGATGCTTTCTAAACCGTAGAATCCCAGACACTTGTTGGCTGATTTTCTTTACCATCTGGTGTAAAAATAAATAATTAAATTTAAGCTAAATACAATTCTGTAAAATGTAATTACAATGTTTATTTGTGAAGAATTTTATATATTATTAATAGTATCAAAGTATAAAATCAAACATAAAAATCTGCCATTGTTGTGAATGGTAGTGTATATGTAAATAATGAATGCGTTGCATAATTAGTTTCATAAGTACTTGACTGCATATTTCTGGTTAAGCTGGTCTCTAATAATATTGCTTCACTTAGAATTATCTCAGAACTGGAGCGAGATGTCTGCAATTATAGTTTTATTATTCACATATTATTCATGTGTTTATGTGAGATAACAAAGAACATTCACCTAGTGTGTCATGGGTCATTTACCTTCTTACATTATTGCATAAGTATTATAATAAGTGCATAGCGAGAAACCCACCTAAAAAAATATGGTGTGACCATTGGGTAGCAATTTCAGGTGGTAACATTACAGCAGGGATGTCTGATGTACACCTCGGCCAGCTCACATGCTGGATCAGGGTGCCTCCATTTTTAGTTTCCCGTTTGTTTTTTTTTTTTTTTTTTTTTTGTTTGGAGGGGGGGGGGGGGGGGGGGGGGGTTTTTTTGAAAACAAGCCCCCGGATGCAGTTGGACTGAATCTGAGACGGTCAGGATCCTCTGAAAATCACAGCTCAGGTTTCTAGTGTTACTCTCCCTGTTTCAGGGGCATTATTGTTTGAGAGAAACATGCCGTCTGTTCCAGTAGCAGTGAAATGTGCTTGCGTTGCTGCAGGCCTGTGAATGACATGAGGTCACATGATCAGAGACGCTCGTCATGAGCGTTTGACAGCTGTCCGTCATTCGTTTGATCTCACTGACAAACACAATCAATGATCTTCACCAGCACTTTACTGCTGCTTTAAAGATCTTTAAAGATTAATTTGGAGCAGTTAGCTCAGGCGATCATCACTAGCGCTTCCAACAGTCAGTGTTAAAGCTGAGTGAATGTTTGTGCTCAAGGATTCCTCAGATCATGTGCGAGCTGCTGCTTTACTGAGTAATCAGATGCAGCGTTTTCATCAGAAAACAGGTGGAAGACCCCGACAGATACTGAATGAGGAACCAGAAGCACATCCACAGAGCAGAAAATCACAGAGACACGAGACTGCAGGACTCTATACACATCAATCAGAAAACACCTAACGACTGAACAGAATGCCCTAACAACCACTAACAACACCCTAACAAATACTAACAACACCATAACAACCACACAGAACACCTAACAACCACTAACAACACCCTAACGACCACACAGAACACCCTAACAACCACACAGAACGCCTAACAACCACTAACAACACCCTAACAAATACTAACAACACCCTAACAACCACACAGAATGCCTAACAACTACACAGAACACCCTCAGAACCACTAATAACACCCTAACAACCACACAGAAAGCCTAACAACACCATAACAGCCACACAGAATACCCAACAACCACTAACAACACCCTAACAAATACTAACAACACCCTAACAACCACACAGAACGCCTAAGAACCACTAATAACACCCTAACAAATACTAATACCACCCTAACAACCACACAGAATGCCTAACAACTACACAGAACACCCTCAGAACCACTAATAACACCCTAACAACCACACAGAACACCATAACAACCACAAACAACACCATAACAACCACTAACAACACCCTAACAAATACTAACAACACCCTAACAACCACACAGAACGCCTAAGAACCACTAATAACACCCTAACAAATACTAATACCACCCTAACAACCACACAGAATGCCTAACAACTACACAGAACACCCTAACAACCACACAGAAGACCCTCAGAACCACTAATAACACCCTAAAAACCACACAGAACGCCTAACAATCACTAACAACACCCTAAAAACCACTTATAAAGCCCTAGAAGACAGAATGCCTAACAACCACACAGAATGTGTAGCAATCACTAACAACACCCTAACAACTAAACAGAACGCCTAACAACCACCAATACCACCCTAACAACCACACAAAATGCCTAACAACTACACAGAACACCCTAACAACCACACAGAAGACCCTAACAATAACTAGCAACACCCTAACAAATACTAACAACACCCTAACAACCACACAGAACACCCTCAGAACCACTAATAACACCCTAAAAACCACACAGAATGCCTAACAATCACTAACAACACCCTAACAACCACACAGAACACCCTAACATACACTAATAACACTCTAACAACCACACATAATGCCTAACATCCACTAACAACACCCTGACAAACACAAAGAACGCCCTAAAAACCACTTATAAAGCCCTAGAAGACAGAATGCCTAACAACCACACAGAATGTGTAGCAATCACTAACAACACCCTAACAACCACTTATAAAGGCCTAGAAGACAAAACACCCTAACACCCTAACAACCACACAGAACACCTAACAACCACTAACAACACCCTAAAAACCACTTCTAAAACCCTAGAAGACAGAACACCCCATCCTGGAGACCTTAGCAACTACTCTGAAGATCCCAGCAACTACCCAAAACACCATAGCAACCACCTAGAACACTCTAGCAACCACTCAGAAGATCCTAGCAACTGCCAAAAAAACCCTACCAATCACCCAGAACACCATATCAACTAGCTAGAACGCACTAGCAACCGCAACTACTCCAAACACCTTAGAAACTGCACAGCAACACACTAGCAACAGATGCTGGGTAAGTTCAGGTCTTTGTGTCATTTTAAAATATGTTTCAAACAATCTTTTTTATTTTAACATGTCATGCTGCTGACAGTTCCAGATCAAATCACTGATGTTTATTAATCTGTGAGAATAAACTAATTTGATGGAGTCTCAGCTGAGTGATTGCTGCTCATCACAGATCTGATAATCACAGATCAATCAGCAGGATCGAGGCCGTGAGAATCAGATGCTCTGATCTCCAGAGTCTGAGAAAAGCTGCAGCTCCTCCATCCAGCGTGACCCTCAGAAATCAAGACGAGAGTCACAAGGCCCGCAGCGGCCCGAGGGGAGAGAGCTCCACAAGAGCATCCTGAGAACGAGAGACGCGCACAGAAAGAGTCTTTTGTCGTCTGAATTCTTCTGCATCATTTTCTACATTTCAACAGCTGTGACTCAGACTCACCCACAAATCTCATTCCTGCCCTCTCCGTCTGTTCATCTGTCCATCCATCAGCACAACACACCGTTGTGTGACAACACACAAGACAAAAATACATGTTCAAATCTAAAATGGACTTCAAGTGGAATCATATAAATCAACAGGTTTTATATAAGTAAATTATTAACCTGACTACATTAAGCTAAATGGACCTGAAAGAAATAAGGAACAAAATATTTTCACTTTTTACAGTGTACGTATTTTGCGCACATCTGTATTACTTGATATTTTTGGTGTGGGGCAGCTCGCAAAAAAACATATATATTTTCCTAGCCAATAATATATATAATATAATCTCTATATATAATATATATATATATATATAGATATATTAGTGCTGTCAAACGATTAAACGCATCCAAAATAAAACAATGTTTTTTGTTTACATATAGTGTTGTGCATGGGCCTATTTATTATGTATTATATAATACGCACATATACAGTATATATTTTGGAACATTTACCATGCATATACATTTTATATATATATATTCTTATATTTTATAGATATAAAATATATTTAATATATAACAACGGTGTGTGTGTGATTGGGATGTAGACCAGACAAACATATTGTCTTAAATTAATACAGTGGGGAAAAAAAGTATTTAGTCAATTGTGCAAGTTCTCCCACTTAAAGATGAGAGAGGCCTGTAATTTTCCTCAATAGGTATCCCTCCAACTATGAGAGACAAAATTAGAAAAAAAAAATCAGAAAATCACATTGTAGGATTTTTAAGAATTAATTGGTAAATTCCTCGGTAAAATAAGTATTTGGTCATCTACAAACAAGCAAGATTTCTGGCTCGCACAGACCTGTAACTTCTTCTTTAAGAGGCTCCTCGGTCCTCCACTCGTTACCTGTATTAATGTCATCTGTTTGAACTCGTTATCAGTATAAAAAAAACACCTGTCCACAACCTCAAACAGTCACACTCCAAATCACACATGTGGCTAAGACCAAAGAGCTGTCAAAGGACACCAGAAATAAAATTGTAGACCTGCACCAGGCTGGAAGACTGAATCTGCAATAGGTAAGCCGCTTGGTGTGAAGAAATCAACTGTGGGAGCAATTATTAGAAAATGGGACACATACAAGACCACTGATAATCTCCCACGATCTGGGGCTCCACGCAAGATCTCACCCCCGTGGGGTCAAAATGATCACAAGAACTGTGAGCTAAAATCCCAGAACCACACGGGGGGACGTATTGAATGACCTGCAGAGAGCTGGGACCAAAGTAACAAAGGCTACCAACACACTGCGCCGCCAGGGACTCAAAACCTGCAGTGCCAGACATGTCCCCCTGCTTAAGCCAGAACATGTCCAGACCCGTCTGAAATTTGCTAGAGAGCATTTGGATGATCCAAAAGAGGATTGGGAGAATGTCATATGGACAGATGAAACCAAAATATAACTTTTTAGTAAAAACTCAACTTGTCGTGTTTGGAGGAGAAAGGATGCTGAGTTGCATCCAAAAAACACCATACCTACTGTGAAGCATGGGGGGGTGGAAACATCATCTTTGTGATCTGTTTTTCTGCTGTCAGGTACCGCGTGGGACGACTGATCCGTGTAAACGAAATAATTAATGGGGCCATGTATCGTGAGATTTTTAGTGAAAACCTCCTTCCATCAGCAAGTGCATTGAAGATGAAACGTGGCTGGGTTCTTCAGCATGACAATGATCCCAAACACACCGCCCGGTCAACGAAGGAGTGGCTTCTTAAGAAGTATTTCAAGGTCCTGGAGTGGCCTAGTTAGTCTCCAGATCTCAACCCCATAGAAGATCTTTGGAGGGAGTTGAAAATCCATTTTGCCCAGCGACAGCCCCAAAATATTATTGCTCTAGAGGAGATCTGCATGGAGAAATGGGCCAAAATACCAGCAACAATGTGTGAAAACCTTGTGAAGACTTACAGAAAACGTTTGACCTCTGTCTTTGCCAACAAAGGGTATATAACAAAGTATTGAGATGAATTTTTTTTATTGACCAAATACTTATTTTTCACCATAATTTGCAAATAAATTCTTTAAAAATCCTACAATGTGATTTTTCTGGATTTTTTTTTCTCATTTTGTCTGTTATAGTTGAGGTATACCTATGATGAAATTACAGGCCTCACTCATCTTTTTAAGTGGGAGAACTTTTTACATTGGTGCTGCCTAAATACTTTTTTTCCCGCACCTGTACATGCATGTAGTTTGTATGTTATAGGATACATCAACCCTATACAACAGAATACCCCATATATTATGTAAACAAAAACTTCTTATTTTGATGCGAAATTAATCGCGATTAATTGTTTGCCATCACTAATATATATATCTATTTAGGTCTACATACAAATCCAAAGCTAATGTAACATGATTTAATAATGTTTCATTTTTATTATTTGATTTATTTATTTATTGCTGATTCTTACACGTGTTACTGACAACAAGTTTTCTTCAGATGTAACATACTATATATCAATGCATAACCTTGAATTAAAATTCATGGATGGAAGCCAAATATATTTTTATTGTTTTTTTTTTTTCTTTTTTTTAAGATTATATTTTTCAAATACATTTGCAAAAATTTGAAAAAATGATCCAAAAACACATTTGTAGAAAATATATTTACCTAAGTATATTTCAGCAAATATATAGTTTTGGTCATATTTTGTGTATTGTGAAATACATTTAAAAATATATATATATTTGAAAACATATATTTTTTTGCCAGCCCTGCTGTCAAGTAAATATCACAAATGTTGCACAATGTCTAATGCGGCACAAATGCTGTGAATCATAATCGCTGGAAAGAACACGTCAAACTCTCAAATGTCTCATTTATTGACTAAAGGGTTGCCATTGTGAAGAATCAAACTTTCCTTCATCTTTTGATTCAATTAATGCTGTAACTTTCAGAACTCAAACCACCCAGAGATTTGACTTAAACCTCAGAACGTCAGCAGGTGTGTGCTTCCAATTTCAAACCTGTGCCTTCAATGAAACACAACGGCCTGTGAGAAACAGGGCATCACAATATGGTAAGGGACGTAACATTTCCGTCACACACTTGAGAGATTCGGCCAATCACAACGCATTGGATCGCTGGCCAATCAGAGCACACCTCGCTTTTCAGACCTGAGCTTTGTAAAAATCGACGTTTCAGAAAGACAGGGCATAGAGGAGAATCAATAATGTACATTGTGGAAAATAATGTGTTTTTTTTTATCTTAAACCGCATAAACACATTACATTGCATTACACCAAATACACAAATAATGTTCTTTTTAGCATCATCAAATGACCCCTTTAAAATCAGAAGAAAAACAGCTTGCAGGTGTCGTGTGTGGGGTGGGGGGGTGGTCAGAAAGAGGGTGAACCCATCAGAAAACAAATTTATGACATCAAAAACCCGACTAAAGGCTTTGTTCACGGGGGCGCCGGGATGAATATCGCACGCGATTATCGCCGACATTTAACGCCTCGTGACTAAACAAAGGGCACCAATGTGAGTGTGCACAAACGCCTCGGGCTTGTTTTTTTTGTTTGATGCGCCGCGTTAAAAACTGGCCGACCATTGAGATTGGCGCTTTTGTTCACGTGCCTGGATCTGCTGAAGTTACAGTAAAACACACTTGGTGGCGCTCCAGCACAAAACGGTCTTGCCGAGCACACATTTATACCTAACGACGAAGAGGACGTAAGTAGACCAAGAAGATGCATCGAGGCAAGATTAATGTAGAGCTGGTCTCATTGGTGTCTGAACACAAAGGGCTTTATGACAAACGTGACAGCGACTACAAAAATCTCGATAAGAGGGAGTTGATATGGAAAGGAATTGCAGATCAAATAGGATTCGATGTGTATCGGGGTATTTCTGTTTTTCATTAAGCCCATCTAATGTCAGTGAGTGAATTTGCAAGTTCACTCGGCTCATCGCGCGCCTGGGCGAAGATCACGTGTGCGGGGGTTGGGGTAGGGGGGTATAAACACAAAAGACGCGTCGAAAAACGTTGGCGATAAGCTCGTGCGATAATCGTCCCGGTGTGTACGAGGCTTAACATTGTAAGTGGAGCTCAGTTGTGCAGGGTAAAATGTTAGGCCTTGAGCTCTTTAAAAGCACAATTTCTACTCTGAGAGGAATCTGTCTAAATGACACATAATCTAAACAATGCAAAAATAATGCTATATTACATTTGGCCGCTAACAAACTACTCTTCTTACTTCTGGAGTATCTAGTATGTGCCTGTCACAAACAGTGCACACTTGAGCTGATGTTGCATTTCCAGTGTGAATAAACTGGCAGAAACACCAGCTGTAATTTTCATCTCCCTTCCGATCCAGCAAATTAGTTAATTATTCCCTGTTGCAATTTAAGCACTTTTACTCCAAATTCAATAAAAAAAAGCAAAATAACCTGATTTATTTTCACCAAGATAATATCACTCACATGACACATAAAGAGGTCATGTGACAATAATGTTGCATACTCCAGTAATAGTGTGCAGTAATGCTCACTGTTTCACAGTGGCTTACACAGAACAATGACATATTTTCTTAGTTAATATGGAATAAATATAGCCCATCTGCATTTAAACACATCTGCCATATACACATACATCCTTTTGGGTTGTTTCTCTGGTGAGCACACTTGTAGGAGCATCTCAGCAAACAACGTGTTCTAAGAACATTTTGTTAACATACTCATTAGCATTATTCCTGAAAGTTCCCTGAGTGTTCAAAACAGTTTACAGTTTAAAGAACATTCCCTGTTATCTGGGATATCGCTTGAGAAGATTACACACCTGAAAACCTGGCACAATTCTGTAAAATATGTTCTAAGAATGTTTTACTAACGTTCCCTTTAAGTTATGAAAACGTTATTTCTGAATGATCTCTTAATGTTCAAAACGTCCAATATTTAAGATGTTTTTAAAAAGTTGTTTCTTGGTTACTTGAGCACTAAGGGAACATTCCAATTTGCCATTTTGAAAACATAGGAATGCTACTTTTGAATGTTCTTTGAAAGTTCAAAAAATGTTAGATAAACGTCAAACTAAAATGTTCTATCAACGATAAACAAATTATGTTTTTGTGCTAACATTCCGAGAACAATATTAGACACCAGATAACTTTGAATAAACGTTCTATTTATGTTACTGGAAGAATGTTTTTTCATAAGAAAACCATGGCAAAACATTTCGAATGTTCTAAACTTCCAGTTTTTAAATCTTTTAAGTATGTTTTTTTTTTTGTTATAACGTTTTGAGGACATTATTAAATACACTCTAAAAAAATGATGGTTATTTAAAGGTTCTTTACATGCAGTAATGGTCCGTGCACGGGGGGGGGGGGGGGGGGGGCGTAATGTTTTATTTGGAACCATTAACAATTCTGAAGACCCTTCAGGCTGAATGGTTCCTTTGTGTTAAAATTTAGGGTTCTGGGGTAGTTGTCCCGCTGCGGGGGGGGCCTTTTGTTTTTCAAATCTGTAACTGTTAAAGCTCCTCATTTCTGATTTTCTGGAGTTCAGTGATCCAACTACACAGACTATCAACACACTCTCAACAGGTAAATGATTTCACTCTTACAATTGAAATACAAATTTAACTTAAAAAAAGTAACTGGTTTCTAAACACACATGTTCTTATCTCTTTTTTTTTTAGTTTTTGTCACACATAAGTGAGTGCAGCTCTGCTAAGCTGTGGAAACTTCTCCCCTCTTCTCCACTAAGTAAGTAAAAGAGACAATTAATTTATAATTCATATTGTTAGATTTTTTTTAATTATTACTTGGTTTTATGTATAAACATACCCAGTCACGAAAAATATTAAAACTATCCCATGACTTTATATCACTTTTTTCTTTTAAGATTGTAAAGGGCTAGGCATACTGTCCATTTTTGCTTTCGGCCTTCATACCGGTCGGGGTGGTATTGTTGGGGGGGGTGTGTACATACAGGAGGGCTGGGGTGGGGGGGGGTACTTCACTGTACGCTAAACTCAATTGTGTTTTTCAGATGTATCACATCCTACAACCTCATCAGCGGCAGAGAAAAATCGCTACTTAATCACACCAAAATGATGGACTTAAAGGCATTATATGGATTGGATTGTGATTGTTTCACTGAAACTTGGTTTTTGTTCTTATTTTGTGTTTTACTTCTTTATGTATTTATTCATGTTCAATGTCAATTGTCATTCATTAATGTATTCAGCTAATAACTGTTGTTAAGAGCACTGACAATTTTGCATGTTAGTAAAAACATAATTCACACAACATGCTGCTGTTGTTGTTATTGTTTTAATGTAAAACCCTAACCGAGGCTACACTCTTAGATGCCTCATTACTGATTTTCTGGAGCTCAGCCATCGGCACTACACAGAGGGCGGGGGTGTGCAACACACCGGTGCTGCTCGGCAGGTAAATCATTTCTTTCTTAAATGTCTATAAATTATAACTTTCAAATGCTAATTGGTTTCCTATGTCTTTTCTCTTTTTAGTTTAAGAGAACATGTAAGTGTGACCAGCTCTATTCAGTCAAGGATACTCTCCTCTTCTTCACTAAGTAAGTAACAAAGATATTGGATTTTTGGTCCATTTTGTTAGATATTTTTACTAGGGTTTATGCATAAACATACCCTATCCCTTGACTTTATAGTAATTTTTCCTTTTAACATTGTGAAATGGTCACATACTACTTTTGGCCTTCATAAACAATTGTTTTCACATAAACAAATGAAAGGAGACAAACTGTAACTCTAAACTCAATTGTGTCGTCACATCCTACAACCTCGTCATCTGCAGAGAGCAACTGCCATTTAATCCAACCAAAATACAGATCATGATTAACTTAAAGGCATCATAGAGGATTGTGAAGATATTTCACTGGAGCTTTGTCTTCAATACACAATTTTATGTTCTATTTTGTTTGAGGTGGGGTGGTGGGGGTTGGGGGGTAAGCATTTATTTATGTTCAATGTCCATTGTCATTCATTAATGTATTCTGCTATTAACTGTTGTTAGAACACTACAGTTTTTGCTACAATTTCACGTCCTTAAAAAAATGAAAGGACCTAATAGACACATTGTTGTTATTGTTGATTTTATGTAAAACCCTAATAGACACTTCAATATATTATAAGACCAGGCAGATATAGGGGTAAAAAACAATATTAATAAATAATATATACAAATAATACTAATATTAAATTATATTCACATGCTAATATTAATGAAATACTATAATTAAAAAGGTTATTTATAACACCAATAAAGTCCTATATAGCATTTTCAAAGCATGATTCTATATGGAACCCTATAAAAAAAGTTCTATTTAGCACTAAAAAGGGTTCTGCTACTGTTACAAGCCGAAGAACCCTTTTCTGGTACTGTTTAGAACCATTTTTCTTAAGAGTGTAGATAACCTTAAATGAATGTTATATTAACATTTTGAACATTCAATGCAAGTTTTTAAAAATGCTTCTTTCTGGCTTCCATTTTATAATTTTAATAACATTAAAGGAATGTTACTTTACAATGCTGTCTGAATATTCCAGAACAAGTGGAACTAAAATGTTTCAGATATAAATAATGTTCCATTATAAATAATGTTTTTGTGTTGTTTAAAAACATTATTTAAAACTACTTTGAAAACAACATTCTATTGACATTACTGGATGAATATTTGTTCATAATAAAAATAACTGTATTTTTAATTGGTTACACTAATGTTAAGAGAATGTTCCATTTTACAAACGCTATAGGAATGTTACTTTTAAATGTTCTCTGAAACAAGTAGTAACATTAAAAAAAAACAGATGCTAAACACAACTTTTCAGGAAACAATGTTTCCAGACAAAGTCAGACAACTCTGAACGATGTTCTATTACGCTACTGGGGAACGTTTTGTTCCAACAGTGAGAGAACGTTATTAACGACCAGATAACTTGAATGACGTTGATTAAAGGGTTAGTTCACCCAAAAATGGGTGAAAATTCTGTCATTAATTACTCACGCTCATGTTGTTCCAAACCCGTAAGACCTTCGTTCATCTTTGGAACACGATTTAAGATATTTTTGATGAAATCTGAGAGCTTGCTGACCCTGCCAGCAAAGCAACTGACATTTTCAAGGCCCAGAAATGTAGTAAGGACATAGATAAAATAGTCCATGTGACATCAGTAGCTCAACTTCAATTTTGCAAAGCTACGAGAATACTTTTTGAGCGCAAGAAACAAAAATAATTTATTTAACAATTCTTCTCCCCCGTGTTATGTCTTCTGCCATTTTGGAGAGTATCCAAGAATGTATTTGACGTAATCAGCGTTGTTTACGTTCGGAGGAGAAAGTGCACGGATGAACGCAATCAGCGTAATCGGTGTTGTTTACACTTAGGGTAAAGTGTGCGTACGTGTTGTGATACTCTAAAATGGCGGAAGACATAACTCGGGGGAGAAGAATTGTTGAATAAATTATGTTATTTTGTTTTCTTTGAGCTCAAAAAGTATTCTTGTAGCTTCGCAAAATTGAAGTTGGGCCACTGATGTCACATGGACTGTTTTAATGATGTCCTTACTGCCTTTCTAGGCCTTGAACATATCAGTTTGCATTGCTGTCTATGCAGGGTCTGAGAGATCTCACATTTTATAAAAAATATCTTAATTTGTATTCAGAAGATGAACGAAGGTCTTACGGGTTTGGAACAACATGAGGGTGAGTACATGATGACAGAATTTTTCATTTTTTGGGTGAACTAACCCTTTAATGTTACTTGAAGAACATTTGTTGATAACTTTGAGAGAACGTTTTAAGAACGTTCCCTGTTAGCTGGGATATTGCAGGAGAAGGATTTACGCATACCTGAAAACCAGGTAACCAATTCTCTCTCTCTTTCTCTCTCTCGCCCTCCTCCACCCCAAACCCCCATTAAACCCTCTGAAACCCCATATCAGCTTCCTTTAGATGTTTCTCCAACACAATTGGGGTAACTGGACTCTTGGCGGAGGCAGTCGGTGCAGATATGAAGTGAGCACACAATGGAGCATTCATGCTCTCTCTCTCCATCCATTCTTCCCCAGCTGCAGAGGAATCCTGTCCAAGATTTTGCCCCCCACCACACCACTGCCACCCGTCCACCAGCAGAAAGAGAGACGACACAAAAGCAGGATTCAGCCCAGAGACGGGGACCCATTTAAGCGTTATGCAGCTGCATCGATTTATTAAAAGATGGGTGGAGAGACAGAGAGATAGAGGGTCAGCAGGGGTCACGGACCCCCAGACTTTATTAACCCTCTGAAGATGATGACATGTTAATGACCTTTAATCATTAATAATCAGCAGAGAGTGGGAGAATGTACAGAATGGAGGTATTGACGAGGAAAAGAGAGAAAAAATCTTCCTGTTCTAGAACAAAACATGTCAAATGATGAATTAAAGTTAGTGTATGTATTTCCATTCATGCTAATTTGTACAGCGCTTTTCACAATACTTACAGTATCAATGGAGCTTCACAGAAATGCATGCTTCAAATGTTACAGTCAAGATAACATCTGAACATACAGTATGAATTCTATTCATGGGTCAATGCATCTGAATACATGTAAATGTACATTCCTACACTAACTGTATTTCACAGATGAGTGTGATGAGCCAACGAGCAACAGAGTGCTGATCTACACACCTGTCTCACTGCACACCTGTCTGTCTCTAACAAACACTACAGCTCTTTCTAACAGTATTTCCACACCTGGAGGATCAGTGTTGTATATTATATATACAACTGTGTATATATACAGTGTTGTATATGAATATATATATATATTATTATATTCCTCTTTGCAGCTGTTTGTCAAAACAAAAATTAATTAAAAAACATGTGATTTTTAATTAAGCCTGCTAAATAAATAAATAAATAAAAACCTATATATTCCTTTACGGTCGTTTGTAAAAAAGAAAAAAATATATTTTAAAACATCTGTTTTTTTATTGTTAATTAAGCCTGAAATAAATATATAAATAAATACATATATATTCCTCTTTTACTGCGTTTGTCAAAAAAAAGATTCCTTTTAAAAAACATCTGAATTTTGTTTATCTTAATTAAGCCTGCAATTAACAAACACAGAAGCAACTAAATAAAAAAATGTTATACATACTCCAGATTATTTTCGTTATATACATATAAAAAGAAATGAAGCAACAGAAAGTAAAATATATTTAAAAATGTTACACTTTATTTTAAGGTCCAATTCTTACTATTAACTAATTATTAACTACTACTATTGCCTCAGTAAGCTAATAATTAGCTGCTTATTAATAGTTAGTTAGGTAGTTGTTAAGTTTAGGTATCAAGTGGATTAAGGTATCTGAAATATGGTCATACAGAACAAGGCATTAATTGTGCCTAATAAACAGACAACATGCTATTGATATAGTTAAAAGTGAGAATTGGTTGTTAAAATGAAGTGTTAGCAATGATTTTTAATAAAGCCACATTCCAGCATAGAAATAACCTCTGAAAGTCTCTGAAATTGAGCTAATATCAAAGATGAAGTAAAAGCGTTCAGTAAGCGTGTGTTTTTGTGTCAGATTCGTTTCTCAGAGAGTAAAGTATCACACACAGGCGAGTCTCGCTGGGCCGAGACGTTCTTGTGCAGGTGAAGCCGAGGCTCCACCCACACGAACTCAACTCCGCTGGGATTTTCACCAGTTCCACCTCGTTTACTGAGGAAAACAACACGAGAAGCACAAACCCTGGACGCATGAGATCCTTCCAGCAGTGTCTGACCTTTCCTGCCTCACACAGGAATTCCCCATCTGTCATTACTAAAGTGGACAAAAGGGCAAAACCTTTCGTTCTCAGAGGAAAATGATAAAAACTCCGCCCACTCGCATCTTTTGCTTGCTCCAGTTCCCGTCGGGCCAGAAACTGGCACACATGCAGAGCGAATGTGATCAGGTGTGTGTGTGTGTGTGTGTGTGTGTTGTGAAGGCCATCTCAATGCAGCCTTTCATGAGACATGCAAGTCCTCATATTGACCTTTTGACCCCTGCACATCCCAGAGACCATCTCCAACGGCAACCAGCAGCAGCATCACTGTCACATGCTGCATGACTGCACTAAAACACACATATTCATACACACACTCATACCAACACACACACACACTCATTATCTAATTAAACTGCACAGAGAGTGAAATAACTGCCAGCAATGTTTGAGATTTGCTGAGAACATCAGCTTCCAACAGAATGAACAATAATCCACTAGAAGGTTCAATAATTCACTTTAGTTTGCAGCTGGTTAAGTCAAACTGTAATTAAAAGAAACGATGCTAGAGAAGTTCTTAATTGCAGCACAGATAATGTTTTCATGGATTGATATCAATCATTAGATGGTTTAGTTAATAAGCCTAAATCAGTCTCGGGCTCTCAATTTTAACGGGGGTTTTCGCGAATTATAATATACGGTAATATACGAATTAATAATAAAACTCGTGATTAAATAACATTAATGTATGTAACGGTCGCGTTAATAATAATCAAGCGAGCATTTTCGACAATATCCTGCTTCAAAATTACACTTATTTTAAGTTTTATAAAATGTAAAAAAAAAAAGATTGAACTCGACAGGAAACAAATTCACTTTCGTCACTGAGAGTCGTTCAGAAAAAGAACACTACGCAGACACAACAATCATTTCAAAACGACAAAATAATAATAATAACTAAGCTAGTTTATATGAAAATAATAGTTTTTAACTATTGTTATTATTATTCGATCTTTAAGAAATTTTTGCAATGGAAATACAAACAGGATAATTCTGATCTACATGTTATTAGATGAAAATCATTTTGACAATATTTTGCTGTAAGTTTTCAAAAAAGATTTGAAAGATTTCAAATGCAAGGAAAGCAAACGCGCGTGTTAATTATTTATTAATTAGTTCAGGTAACGACGAACATCTCACGCACCTGCAGGATAAACTTATTTCAGCTCAAATTAATTAAAGAATGCAAAGAATAATAACAATTTCTGAACTGTTACAATTAATTAATTTATTATTATTATTATAAGATTTGTGTCTTATATAAAACAGTCTTAACTTATTTAAAAAAACGGAAATCGTTGCAAAGAACAGATGTCAAATAATTTATGAAAATGTAAACACAATAAAAAATAAACAATCGACATCAGCCTAAATTATAGTACAAATTCTCAATGCTTAAAAATGTCAAGGCACAACAAATGCTCCATAAATGAAAATTCAGATCGCGATCATCAAAAGTAACAACTCACTGCAAGAAGCTACAGGAAGACAAATAGCCAAAGCAACTGAGTTTAACAGCTACACATCAATTTAACACACACAAAACAACTGCATGATGATCCTCTACAAATGTTCATCTCCAGGTCTGCACTTTATGTTTCAAATGCTTGCAGACAAAGTGACGCGGGCAATCATATTCCTACAAACGCCGCTTTCTCCGCGCCTTTCCCAACTTCCCTAAGAGCAACCGGGAGAAACTCACATCAAAGCGTGCAGCAGGCCTCAGATCCGCGTACATCCATACCGCTGAGAGACAGAGACGCGGCGCTTTTCCTCTATATGTGTACGTTTGAAGCGACACGGAGAAAAAGACGCTCTAAAGGGAGACGCGCGTCTTTTCTCTTTTCTTTTCTTTTTTTATATACACAGAACTGCTTTTTGTTCCTCATTTTTTTCATTTAAGCGGGTAATGGAAGGGGGGTGTTCGTTTGATCACATGATTACAATTCACCTGAGATAAAACAAAGGACGCAAAGAGCGCCGGAGACCGAGACAGAGAGATGCTCTCATGGTCAGGATCCCCTTATCAGAGTCAACATTCATGGATAATGAAAAAGGCAATGATTTTTGGCTTGGGTGGGGGGGGGGGGGGCGTCGCGAGACGGAAATACAAGAGGTTATTGTTGACCAGAACAGCCCGCGTGTTTGTGTGCGTTTGGCCCGTCTCTTCTCGTCTTTCTGTATTTTCTGTTTAAACGCGTTAAATGCGCTCTCTGTGTGTTTATGTGATGCAATTATGACACTAACACGTAGCACGACACGATGCTGCAGGAGTTCATTCCAGCGCTAAGCGCGCAAACGCGGGTCACGACTGCAGGCCTGCATGGGCGCGCACTGTCCCGCGTATAAAAATAAGCTTTAAAATCAGCTAATAAGACGCAACCTATTACGCTTAATAGCCCAGATTAATTTACACTCAGACAGGCTATTCCGCACGCGCTCGAGTGAGAAAGAAGACGCTATTGCGCACAGCAGGTGCGCAGAGTCGCGCTGCCGGAGCTGCTGACAGGTCCGATGGCGCTCGGCGGGGGTGGAAGGGCTCCTCTGGTTCACCCCGCGGCACAAGCAGGCCAACAACGCGCCAGTGTGATAGGAAACAATTGAAAGAACACCCGAAAAACCCCGTGACCCTAATGAGGAACCAGCGACCACCTGTGAAAGTCATTTAGTCCGACAAAATCATAAAACTGCATTAGGCTATATCAAAACAAACGTAACGGCTAATTTGACAACTTTGCATTCTTACATTGTAGCAAATCCAGAACTTTATTGTCAGCCGATCAACTTGGAGCTAAAACAAATATAGGTTAATATAAAAAAAAAGAAAAAATAGACAACACATTTGCATATTCACGGTTGTCTGCCGATTGGTGGTCATATGCCATATAAAATTAAATAATAAACAAATAAAATATTTAATCTTTCTTTCACAGTTGTATTGTGAGTGTTTTTATCTTCCAATTATTTGTGTATTTTAATTTGACCTTTTATTGTTTATTTAACTATCAATTAATTATTCTCTTTTCATCAACTCAAATCTCCGTATTCCCAGCATTGTAGCCTGTTGGAATACAAAACAAATGTATATTTTTGATTGCAAACTTTTGTACGTCAGAAATGAAATATCTGCTAATAAAATGCGTGTAAATCGGAATTGTCCTGAATAAGAATAAGGACTGATTTTAAAATGAAACAGATTCTATAGAATTTGGATTATTACACGCTTCGTTAACACTTTATTTAACGGTGTACTTGTCACACACGTTACATGTAGCCTTCTTACTATTATAATAACAATAAATCATTCATAATTACATGCAAGTAACCCTCAGCCAAAAACCTAATCCAAACCCTAAACCATAATTAGTAAGTAAATTAGTTCATATAATATTAAGGTTTTACGAGTACTTTAGAATGTCTAATATACCTGTAACAAGGCACACCTTAAAAAAAAGTAACACGGCTTCAAATAAGGTGTTGTTCAAAGTGACACACCAGTGACAGGGGTTCCCATTTTGTGTTTTAGGGAAAAAATGGGTTCACCAAAGAACAGTTCTTAAAAGAACCATTAAAGAACTTTTTATTAAGCGAAATAATCTTTTTCACTATTAAAAGAACCAAGGATGTTAAAGTTTCTTGAACTAAGATGCCAATAGAGAACCTTTATTTGTAAGAGTGTTATGACGATGACAGCATATGCCTATAGGCTATATAACTATTTGTAATAAAACAACTTCACGCCAAATTTTCACAGTCGACAGTTATCAACATGACAAAGACCTAAATATGTGAAAAAAAATTATAAAATGTTTAAACGCACAAATAAAAGTGTGATTACACTCTAAGAGGCCAAATATTACTGTCGTTGATTTGCAGCAGAAATCACCGCCCTCCGCTGAGAAACTTCAGGGCGAAATCCTGCAGCCAATCAGCACGCGACCCGACGGGCCTCTACTGTCTCTTTAAGAGATTTTTTTTCCACGAATTGATTTTTTTTTCTCGCTCCTCACACAACGAGGCTCTTTAAGCCCCGGCGCGCGACACAGAGCAGGCATTCAGAGCGCGAGCGAGGGGGCTGAACCGACGGACTCTCGCGCTGGGCGGGCGACCTGCTTCGGTGCAGTAAGACGCTTGACATTATTACCTCTCTCTCTATCACTTACTCTGTGTGGGAATATACTGCAATGCAATGTATCGAGAAACCGCTAAACGGATAAATTTGTAGTATCAGTATTGTTAACAATACATATGCCCTGCTTTGACCTTATTTCTCTACATCTGCTTGTATAAATGTGAATTCGGGTTTTCTCTGCTGTGGTATGACTTTTGGTAACAAGGACCTAATTGTAAAGAATTGTTTTTTTCTTTCTGGATTAACAGTGTAGCGCTAAATGCTGCAGCGCTCAAATTTTCTGAGCACGAAACTCTTTAAAACTAAGTCACGAGGTATAAATTTCGAGATTTGCGTGAATGTGTAAATCAGAGACGTGTTGGGTTAATCTGTCTTAATGGGAGAAGTTGCATAATCAGTGTTTGACGAAACAATTTGACACTTCGATCATTTGGCAAAAAGCTCGTTAAATTACGAATTTAAATAGGCTACTTTGATTTTAAATAGGCTATTTGTATCCATGTATGATGTTGCAGCCATTATATATAACTTTTAAATAGCTTTTTAGAATTCAGTCAATATATTGGCCATTTAGCCAATATATAGCTAGTCTTATCGAGCAAATGCTGTTTCTGTCCAAATTGCTCTACATAGCCATCAGGTGTAATTTTCTAATATGAACAGAGTAAAACGAAAAGTACAAAATCTGAATAACATGTGAAGTCTGTCGCATTCCTTTCACGAAAAAAAAAAAAAAAAAAAGAAAGCGAAAGAAAACAGGTTCATGGTCCGATATTCTGATGTAATAAACATGAAAAAACGGTGTTCATTAGAAAGGAAGGAAGTTTGGAACATATTGAAAGTTTTAATCTATTTATTTTCAAATCAGAGCACGTTTGTTTAAATGGCTGGTTATTGTTCCATTTAGGAGAGTGGTGTTTTGGCAGGAGTGAATTAGGGGCAAATTATTGCCAAACCAGGCGTAATGATCCGCCCTACTGTACTGTGTGAACCTTGTCAAGAATAAGCCGAAATAATCTAGCGAAAAATGAAGTGAATCAAATTTGAACAAATAAAGTTAGCAGTGGCGGATAAAAAAGGAGCTATAGTAAAGAGTTGTGAGTGGTTAAAACGAATGAACAGAAAGTTTCCAAGTTCTCTCAAAAAGTCGCTTTGTACTGAAATGAATTGAACGGAAAAAGAGCAAACCCAAAAGCGCAATTACTTAAAGAAATTGACTGATACCTGTGTTAGCCTACTAAAAACAAATGATTAAGTCTCACGGGGTGCATTATAGGCTATTTCTGTCCCAAAGAAACGTCTACTTAACACACAAGTCAATCAGACACAAATCATTAAACGTCTGTATTCCCGTGAGCCTGACAAATGTGATTATTGAATTAATATTAAATGAATCTGTTATCACAGAAGTGAAGTCACCTGTGTCTGATCTTAATTAACACTGGTGTCGGATGGTTTGTTGTTCTTGTGTTCGGATGAGATTCGATCCCCTCTGACAACAGTAGCTAATTCAAGTTCAACTTTGCTTGACAAGTCGCATCTCTAGAGTTTTTTGCCGTATATAAAACAGCTATTTTTTGTGTTAAGAGAAAAGCTGATTCTTTGATTGATTTTCAGTCAGACTTGTAGAAGCAAAAATAAATAGTTTATCATAACGATCTCATATATTCACTTCGCTGCTTGCTTGAGTTTTCATAAACACATTTCCATGACTCGCTGTATTTTTCTGCTGGTTATAAGTCGTCGCTTGTGCTTTCACCGACAAACACTGTGTAATTCAGCTGCCCAAAGCAGCGCCGCTCCGTGTTTATCCAGCAGCGGGGCGGAATGAAGCCGGTATTATTCCAGCACTTTCTCTCCCGGGAGCTTGAACAAACCGCCAAACCTTCGACAGTAGCTTGTTAGCAGAAGTGAAGCTAAAATAACACACATAGCTATACTGAGGCAAACTGACGCCACCGTATGACTGCTGGAAAAAAGACGAATTCTAAATAAAGTCAAAGCCTCAGTGTTTGTAGCAGTTTTTCCTGAACAGATTTATCTTGTTCGTGGGGCGTTTGGGTTATGAACAGCAAAGAGGTTGTGCGCGATTATAATTCCAAATTACAACTCCAATTCATAGAGTAGCCCATAGGACCCGATCAGAGCCTTTACGTCTGCAAAGATGTCTGTTAAAGGATCGTTTTTGATCTGGAGTGCTGTGTACAAACACCAACAGAGCGTCTGTAAGAGTCAAGTTACATTCATTCTAAATCAAACATCTTAAAGACATCAAGACGTTTATTTTTGACATCTGATAGGAAACGACGTATTGCAGATGAGGAAACACTGTAAAAAATACGTCTTGCAGACGTCAAATAGACATCTCAGTGATGTAGCCCATACCTGTGCTATCAGGGTACATTGAGAAGATATAGCCTACTTTACAAAGAACATGTAAAGGTAGCGTGACAACCAATGATAATAATGAATAAAAAAACCTTTGTATGTGCTTTTGCAGGTTTTTCAGCAGATCTATATCCCGAGGAAGACGGCGGATGGATTCATTCTGAAAGAACGGAGATCGTGTAAAAATAAGCGTGTTGAATTTCCTCTGGAGGACCTACATCTTTAATAATAATAAAAACATTAACACCTGTTTTAGAGAGGGAAAAACGTAAAGTGTTTAGAAGAAGTAACTTGTAGTACTAAAAAAAGAGGACAGAGGCTCTGTGAGTGAAAAACTAGACTTACCGCAGACACCTGTGGCCGCAGAGCGAGAGGTCCGATGTCGGCGGAGGAGCACAGTATGTCAGAGGTGGAAATGAGTCCCGGTGTCTCGGACGACGGTCACTCCATCTCCCCCGGTCACTCGTCCGGTGCTCCCGGCGGGGCGGACTCCCCTCTTCCCGGTCAAGCGTCTCAGATGCCGGGCGTCGGTGATGATGCGCCCGGCGACTCCGCCGGGGTGTCGGTGAAGTCCGAGGAAGACGACGATCGCTTCCCCATCGGCATCCGCGAGGCGGTCAGTCAGGTGCTTAACGGCTACGACTGGACGCTCGTGCCGATGCCTGTGCGTGTGAACTCGGGCAGCAAGAGCAAGCCGCACGTGAAGCGGCCGATGAACGCGTTCATGGTGTGGGCACAGGCGGCGCGCAGGAAACTGGCGGATCAATATCCGCACCTGCATAACGCCGAGCTCAGTAAAACACTCGGAAAACTCTGGAGGTGAGAGCAAATAGTAACGTTTGACCCGTGTATCCCTTACAAAAGATGCTGGGGCGCCAACATGGTGCCGTGATATTAGTAGCCTATCATGGTATTTTGATATACACTAGTCAACATTTGAAGTGGATCATCAAAGTTGTCCTAAAACCTAAATGTGTTCTTATAGGACAACTTTGATTAACTTTTTTTGATCCACTTCAAATGGTGTTGAATGCACAAATTCATATTTTTATCATATAGCACTCCAAGGGCAAGTTTATTTATATAGGCTAGCACATTTGCTTAGCACTTGTACTTTACATAACCATTATTTAAAAAAAGAATCATAAAAGATGCATATGGAAAAAAAAAATACGAGCAGAAGTAAAATTGTATTAACAAATATGAATAGTAATTAATAATAATTAACAACCAAGTGTGACTCTGGACCACAAAACCAGTCCAAAAGGTAAATGTTTTGAAATTGAGATTTATACATTATCTGAAAGCTGAATAAATAATCTTTCCATAGATGTATGGTTTGTTATGATAGGACAACATTTGGTCAGAATCAACTGTTTGAAAATCTGAAATGTCAGGGTGGCAAAATAAAAAATAAATAAAAATCCAAATATTGAGAAAATTGCCTTTAAAGTTGTCCAAATTTTTGGCATAAAAGAAAAATCGATAATTTTGACCCATAAAATGTATTGATGGCTATTGCTACAAATATACCCATGCTACGTAAGGCCTGCGTTTGTGGTTCAGGTGTTCAAAAACAAGAAAAAAAAACGATGCATCTCCATAAATTCAGTGACCAAATTGAAAGTCCATCTGCACATTCTCAATCCCTTCACTGTCCTAAACCACTCAAGAAACAGCCACCATGAATTTATTACTGTAATTCTATCAGTTAATAATCGATGCTGCAATTTAATGGCTCTCTTAGTTTCTGCTGTCGATCTGATGACCACACCTCACTGTCAGTCTTATATTAACTGCACCCCCACCGTTGATGTTGTTAACTCTGCCTCTGGCTTTGAGTTTCTCAGGGGCTTTAGCTCAGAATAATCATTCCTTCAACATGCCAGATTAGAGGGACAAATCCCTTCAGGAGCTGCTGTGGAAAAGAGCAAAAACACACACATACACAGGCCACAGTCCGTAAACAGCACTATTAACCCGAGCTGGAAGGCCAACTTCAGCTATTACGGTGTGTATTTTTCTAAAACAGTTTATTTTCATGAGGGAGCCAGTGTTTGGTTCTGCTGGATTTATAGATGCAGTGGCTGAATGAAAGCATCTCGCTTTACAGATGACAGCATAACAGGTGGAGAATCAAACCGCAGAGTTGGAATATCAGACACAAAAAACCTGATCATCTGCTCATGTTAAACTCTCAGAGAAATCTGAACCAGTTTCAGTTTTTTGACACTTAACTTATATTTTTTTATACTGTAAATAAGGCTAAAGAAAAGTATATACTACACACATAAAAAAAAAAAAGATTTCATTGTCATTTTAGTTGAGTGCCTGCCCTCTGAGTTTATTCTGATGATACAGGATTACATTCTCTTAATTTGTCCAGTGATTGGGTTACTGTTTCATTATTAAATATTCTGGTATTGCCTTTTATACTGTGCAAAATATAATCTTTTTACGCATATGTGTGTTTCAGGCTGCTCAATGAGTCGGATAAGAGGCCGTTTATCGAGGAAGCCGAGCGTTTGAGGAAGCAGCATAAGAAAGATTACCCAGAGTACAAGTACCAGCCACGTCGACGCAAGAACGGCAAACCGGGATCCAACTCTGAGGGCGACGGCCACTCTGAGGGTGAGGTCAGTCACAGCCAATCACATTACAAAAGCCTGCACCTAGAGGTGGCACATGGCGGGGCCACAGGATCGCCATTGGGAGATGGACACCATCCTCACACTACAGGTTAGCTACACCTGCCTACACTTCTGTTAAGCAGGGGGTCACTTTTATTCATCAACATTAAATTGATCAAAAGTGACAGACATTTATAGTGTTAAGGCTGGTTCACACCAAGAACAATAACAGTAACTATATAAAGAAAGCGTTCTAAAATTCATTTCAAATTTAAGAGAATAGCAGAGTTCAGTCACGACTATAACGATACGATATAGAGGAACGATATTGTTGGGATCACTTCCAGAACAATTTTTTTTACAGCTGATGAACAATAAAACACTTGATAGCCAATCAGACTCTATTCAAATTTAAAGGGCTTGCACATTTGAAATAGCAGGCAAAATTGTGGAAAAGCAAACGGACATTGCACAGAGTAACATAAAACATAAAAATACCTCACTAGTTTTGCCAACATTGTCTTGTCTCATCTGAAGTTGCAGTAGAAAAGACAACGTATTGTTTTTATTCCACTACAATGACTACCTTAGAAAACATATAGATAAATTAAGCTAGATTCACTGTTTATATGTGCTTAAAACGTGCATGCTGAGGACATCTGGTTGAAGTTTTGTAAATGCAACAAGAACAAGAAAAACAGACAGTGTTCGTTCACTGGTGTGGACGCAAATATAGTTATCGTTGTATTTATAGTTATCGTTATCATTCTTGGTATGAACAGACCTTTAGAACAGTATTTGTTATCCAATAAATGCAGCCTGGGTGAGCAAAATTCTTCAAATACATAAAAAAATCTTACCGACCGCAAACTTCTTCCTCTGTAAAGCTCGAGACACACTCAGTATGATTTTTGGCTGTCCCAGTTGAAAGATTGAAGTATCGTGAAACAATCCTTGTGATTTCTGTGATCGTGGCTCCTAAATCTGTGGTCCTCTGCCGTACAGAGAGTTCAAAGACACGTCACGGCCTTACGACCAAAGATAGCCCACAATCATTTTCTGATAGTGTCAGATATACAGCATGACCATCACACAGTGTGTTTACTGCCACGGCCCAAGTTTACTGATAAAACTGCTTAGCTCAAGCTCTTATTCCTTCCTCTTTTGCCGCCTTTCACCACTAGAAGCGCCACTGTGCACCGATCATTGTATGACACCAAAGTACCGCGAGAGCGAATCGAAAGCATAAGGAGCCGTCTGCTCTGCTCTCTATAGCTCTCGTGAATGTCATACAATGATCGATCTGCCCAGTGCGAACAGCCAAAACCTGGATATTTTAGGCAATATAGAAATCCTGGCAAGGACACGTCCTGTAAAAATGTATGATCACCCTATCAATAGATGTCATCATCGTACAGTCGCACAGTGTGACATGCAATGATCTTATAGGATTGCTAAAATTGTGCAGTGTGTGTCTTGGGCTTAAAATGCATCAATTTGTTCCTTCAGGTCAGGGTCACAGCCCTCCGACGCCCCCTACCACTCCTAAGACGGAAATGCAAGGCAGTAAATCCGGTGAGGGGAAGCGTGAGGGTGGAGCCTCCAGGAGCGGTTTGGGGGTGGGAGCAGACGGAAGCTCCGCCTCCTCATCCACCAGTGGAAAACCGCACATCGATTTCGGAAATGTGGACATTGGCGAGATCAGCCATGATGTAATGGCCAATATGGAGCCTTTTGACGTGAACGAGTTCGACCAGTATCTGCCGCCCAACGGGCATCCGCAGTCGTCGAGTGGCACCAGCGCCGGGTCTTCGGCTTCACCGTACACTTATGGCATCTCCAGTGCATTGGCGGCCGCTAGCGGTCACTCCACCACCTGGCTTTCCAAGCAGCAGCTGCCGTCCCAGCAGCACTTGGGATCAGATGGCGGGAAAACACAGATTAAGAGCGAGGCGCACTTCTCCAGTGATGCAGCGGCTGCGGCGAGTGGGTCACATGTCACCTACCTGCCACACTACAGTGCTGCCTTCCCCTCGCTGGCGTCCCGTGCGCAGTTTGCCGAATATGCCGAGCACCAGGCATCCGGCTCGTACTATGCCCACTCTAGCCAGACTTCTGGCCTCTACTCCGCCTTCTCCTACATGGGCCCTTCGCAGAGGCCCCTGTACACCGCCATTCCAGATCCCGGCTCCGTGCCGCAGTCGCACAGCCCAACGCACTGGGAGCAGCCTGTATACACCACCTTATCTCGACCTTGACACGACGTTCTGGTTTCGTATCCAGTCGCTGAAGGGTCCAACAGAAGTGTGACTGAAAATCATGACAAACGCTCACCTGCACCACAATCTACACAGACAGAAATCTGAGAGAAACTTGTGTGTGGAGATCTGCAGGGAACATATTCTCACATGCCTCAGGCTGATAAAACCTTCACAACCCGTCACAGATTCACTCAATGCTAGATGACATGCAGGAGGCAGAAATTTGACACCAGTGGTCCTTCATGAGACATATTACCAAAGTTCTGAGACCAAAACATTACAAAAATCCAACAAAAATTGGTGCAGTTTCTGAACTCTTGAGTGGTTTGGCAGAAGAGGTAGAATAGTAGAACACTGTCAAACCATGATCGACCATCAACTCACTCTCAATACCCTAACATACACAAACAAACTTAGGGCCTAAATGCAATTATCTGTACATCCATGTGTTTTTTTTATTTGTATTTGTATGAATGAAATAAAAAATCTCTTTTATTATGTAACAACCAAGAGATAAGCCAGTGAGTTGTTTTAGGCAAACAAAAATAATGACGTGTTTTCGTTGTTGTAATATTTTCTATTGTTGTTACTCTTGTTATTTGTGTTGCCATAACTACACTGAAAAGTCTTCACCACTGTCTAGTGTTTGTTAATGACATCTGTGTTTTATGACTTTCAGTGTGTGTAAATATCAGTGACAGGACTCGATAATTACGCGTTTTTACCTATTACTCCCAAACACACAGGCGGAGTACTGTAATGCAATGCTTCCGTCACATCGGAATTAGCCCAATTTCGAGTTTCCGGTATATAAATTACCTTTTTTTTAGATAACACCGCTGGTGCCTCAGTCCATCGGCTACTGTTCGTAATCGCTGAAAAAAATCGAATTAAATCACACAGATCTATTTTCAGGGCGCGAACTTTATCAGCCGTTAGCCTAAAGGAATATTTTTATGCCCACGTGACAATGTAATAGGCCTACGCAATTTTAAAAGAGCGCCGTTTTGTATTTTGTGGAAATAATGTCCGTTTCATAACATTGCCCAGTTAATTTTTTAATGAGAATTAAAACATTGCGGAATTATTTCATAAGTCTGCTACTGTAAACGTTGTTTAGTTATTCGACGTTTTCTTCCCTTTGGTACTTTTATAGTTTTCGCCCTCTTTATTAGTATTATTCAGAAACCGCAAACAAACAGCTTTCTTGTTATATATTACAGAATATTATTTATATTTGTTGTTTTTGTTCGTTTTTTTATCAGTAGCATTTTATTCTGATGTTGGCAACTTTGTGTAATTTTGTGGTGGGTAAAAGTGTTGTTGTTTTTCTTTATCAGTGTAAATAGAAGAGAGCAGTGACTAACTTCCCTCACTTTAAATAAAGCTGCAGTCTGTACAAATGCGTACTCGTCTTCTTACACACTTACCTGAATATTAATTTTCTTCTTCCTCTTCCTTTTTTTCTTATCTTCTCCACCTGTAATATCAGGACAAATCATGTCAGTTTTAAGTGCCACATATTTAATACTCAATCAATTACTGACTATGTTCAGATTAGCACACTACAAAAGTAGGCTATTATTTATTACACTGAAAAAAATGTTTCATTCATCCAATTAAAAACAATTAGGGTAATGATTCACATCCATATTTTTTTTTACTTGAGCCAATGAAAAATAAATCACTTGCCCTTAAGGGCAAGTCATTTAGAAATTGGTAGTTAATTCAAATCTCACTCAAATAATCACAAAGGCAAGTAGCACATAAAACGTAACATGTTTAAGTTAAAAGTTTGAATTAATTTCTTCAAAACAGTTCAATAATGTTTTTATGGTGTATCTAATAGATATTACCCATGTATTTCAGCAGAATACAGTAGCCTATGTATACAATATATTCCTTTTCTACATTTAAGACATGCCAAACTGCATGCTGTACATAATAATGCAGTATGCTTGATTTGATATATTTCCATATGCAACAAACTGAAGTCATGTGACAGCAATATAGTGTATAGGTGACTTCACAAAGTACATGTTCCTGGATCAACATCCTTGTTGATCCTGGAACAACATTCCAATTAACCAATCAGAATTGAGGGATAACTTTTCAGGACATGTCTATTTTAGGCTTACAATCAGGGTTAGGTGCTTCTACACCCTTGTTAATCAGCTATCATTTCACACTGATTTTAGGAATAAAAGATGGGTTAGGAGTACGGGATATGGGTTAGTCTATATTTCTGGACAGTAATGTTGATCCAGGATCAACAAAAGATGTTGATCCAGGAACATGTCTTACTTGGCAAAATCACGGTGACCCGAGCGTATTAAGCTGTGTGACCTGCATATGCTAAGTATTCCATTCTAAAAAAATCAGCGTAGTGCGCTTGTAGTTCTTTGATTGGCTGAAACCAATTATCGGACAGCGGCAAATCTATATTACTCTGCATTTCTGCATTAAAGAATGCCTGTGAATGCGTCCTGCATGTGTCGCATGTGTGGTGTTGAGAGGTGAGGCTGATTTTCATTCCCTGCTTCCTCTATCCTTGGTGATACTTTGGCTTAACCCAAGAGAATCATCCTCAGGCGTCAGGTGGAGCGGAGTAGAGGGAGGGAGGGTTGGCCGATGCAAAAGATTTCAACGGTGGAAGTAGCAAAAGTGCCGGTCTCACGTGTGCAACACGATTGGTGGACATTCCCGAAGAAACAGTGGTGCAGTTGAAATGAGCGCGAGGGTGTTTAATTGTTCTGCGTTTTGTATATCAGTAGCGATTGTGGAAATCATCGTTGGCGTAGCACGAGGACGCGACAAAATTAGATTCCCGCACTAGAAGCGCCATGACAAAAATGGTTTGGTGTGTAGAAGAAGTGTAAGAGAGAGAGTCTGAGCTTATATTTACTGGCTGAAAATGAAATACATTCAAACACAGCGGAGAGGATGTGGGAAACAACATGCGGTATTTGGAAGTTTTTATCACATGTATACAAGCAATTGACGTTATCTCATTTCCCCTTTGCCCCGATTTCTAGTGTGAGGGATGACATGCAATGACATCTAAACAAAATTGAAACCACTTTTTAAGACTTGATGTGCGATGATAAATTAAAATAAACTAAATTAAACATAGAGCAAACATCTATTGACGGGTTGTGGAAGTATAGGCGTAGCCTACTCTGTGGACAACAAAAGTTTCGTTGTGAGGTAGGGGCCCTGACTAATCACAAACTGTTTTTTAAATAATAGTACAGATTGCTAGTATCAGCATGTCTGGAAACATCACGCAGACTGTTTACATGCATTATAACCTTCATCCAAAGGCCTCAAAAGGGGAATTCAGGACAGGAATGTTTACAGCACGCAAACAATGCTGAATCCGATATCATTAATACCGTATAGTAGGTGAGAAAAACAAATATGTGAGTGCCGAAATTTCTTGCTCTGAAGGGGTACTCAATGGTTTTATAAGCATCCTATCTGGTGAGGTTAAATAAGTGTGTCCCAAACTGCATGATGAACAAGAAGGTAGGGCCAAAAGTCCCCGGACGATTACTATTTTGGGGTGACGTTTGAAGTGTGATCCACATGCCACATGTAATGGTAATATTGTCCACAATCCATTTGCGGTTTGGCAAAGATTTGATTAGAAGCTACAAACAGAATAAAAAGTGTTATAACCTACAAACATGGGGAATGGTGCAGTGACACATGTAGAGATGGTTAGGAGTACTATCTGGTGAGGAGAAAAAAAGTATATTAACATATCTGTGTAGAAGTTCACAATTGTGTGCAGATGAAAGATGATCTAACTGTGGATTGTGATCCTAATCAACCTTCCAAAAAACTTGCCCCGATACTTATATAATAAACACACTAAAAGTGTGACTTTTTCGTTACCAAAATAGAATACTTTAAAGCAGCGTTACTCTAAGTAGTATAAATTGGGACGCAGCATAAGTATCTACTTCTGGAAAGATTCTGAAGCACACATTCGATGAACACTTTACTATCCCATGAGGCCACGTAGTTCATATTTCAAAAAAGTAGCTTATTATTTCATTTAATATTTCTATGAGTGATTTCATTTGATTGTTAATAACCAACTTTTTTTTTTTTTGATTGAGTTTATTGATTACATTTAAGAATCTGACATTAGAAGACAGATATGACAATACATTTTTTATAATAATAATGCATCACTGGCTTTTTTTTGCTCAGTGTTATTTCAGGGTTTTGATATCTCAACTGAGGGATCACATCCTGTTTATTGTATTATAATGACTATTTAATATTAGGCTACATCTAAAATTTGACTAGGCTAGACATGTTACATATTAATTGTATATGAACCTGAAAGAATATTTAAATTGTGTATTTTATGTTACTTCATAATTATATTCTAGTTGAGGGCATTTGTAGAGTATAGGGTGAATTCGGGTAATCTGGGACACCTAAGCTCCAGTGTGTTTTTCCTGTTCTAACAAAATTTAGTCAATAGGACTTTTATTATAATTTTAGCATAGATGTTATGTGACTGAAATCACATGACTTCATGGGGGTGATTCCACAGAAAGGGGCGGGGCACTTGTCAATCAAGAAGCTCTCCTGGAAAAATGCAGGACAAGGTCAGTGACAAAGGATTCTGATTAGATTAATGTTAAGGACACAAATCTGTCATGAATAAGACAAGCTGTTCCTAATTGTTGTCAGATTATGTTTGTGATCTATTCAAGCAACAAAATATGTATTAAAGTGTTGAAAATGTGTTTTAGTTTTTTTCTTCTTTCAAACATTTTTTGTTGTCCCACATTATCAAATATGTTTGAGAATGTGGGACAGCATGCTTTGGGTAATCTGGGACAGTCTTCAAATGGAGGAAATATGCATTTAGGGACTTTATAATTCTAATGACTCGGGATAATATATGCTATAATGAGAAATTGGTGTTAATGTGGAGTACTGGAGGTTATAACATTAGCATAAGTTCACAGTAGCTAGCAGCTAGCTAAACCAGCTAGCTAGAGAGATGCAGTAGAGCCGAATCTGGGGAACGTATTCCAATAGCAAAACAAAGGTACAGGATGAGTTAACGTAATTCTTTCCTAAATTTTCGGAAGTTTAGCAGACAACGGTTCAAATCACTGAGCAGGAGGGGGATCTGCACCCAGGCCAGTTGACAATGTTCTGAGAAAACACAACACAGAGACCGGCATGTCATTAGGCAGCTATGACAAGTTTAAAATGAGATTAACAGTATGATAGTTAATGCTGGTAGATAGAAATAATGCTTTCCTGTTATTGGAATATACATTTTCTTATTGAGATTTCTGCACTTGCCATTTTTTTCATAATGCTTTTTAAAAATTGGTGATATTGTGTTTGGCATGCATAAAGTATGGTGAATAGGCTTTTTTTAGGCCTAATACATATGTCCCAGATTACAAAGTGACCTGCAGATTATCAAATTCAGGCAGAATTTTTATTTTTTTTGCCACAAAAACACTAATAGGTGTTCCATGTCTCCTCTGTAATATCTTCATTCGTTCTTCTGGTGTGGTTAGAAAGCATTTTAGGGATTTCAGAAAAGTTTAATGTGCTGATCTAATGTGTTAAATAGATATCGAAATAAATAGCAGAAGTCAAAATTGCAAAAAATGTCCCAGAATTCACCCTAGGTATGGGGCCCGAACATAACCTCAAGCCCAGGGGCCCCCCAAGTCCTGCCCTGCATGTATAGGGTTGCCAAATGCATTTAAGGGATCAAAGAAGTGTTCTGTATGAAAGTCATGCTGAATGCAGTTTGTCCCATATACGACATGACCACCTAGAGCAGTGATGGGCAAACTTGGCCCTTCCAGGCAACTTTCCTGCAGAGATTTGATCAAACCCTGATTAAAACTCACGGCCTGTAAGCCTACTCGGTAGTGTCTAGTGAAGAAAAAGATTAGCTGGATTGACGGTGTGTTGATTGAGTACGTGGAGGCATGACTCTACGAAGGAAAGTGGCCTGGAAGGGGCAAGTTTGCCCACCCCTGGCCTAGACCATACAAAACAAACTCCAACTTAATAATAAATATAATTAAGATCATTTTGGGCGAATGCAAACAACGGGATAATAGCCTGGTGATCCTTTTCGTTTAGGTTCCAACAGACAGGATCACGGACCCAACACCGACGTGTTGTTGTTTATTGTGGCTTCTCCGATTCTCACAGCACTGCGACCTGGGGA
This sequence comes from Sinocyclocheilus anophthalmus, assembly GCA_018155175.1. Lineage (NCBI taxonomy): Eukaryota > Metazoa > Chordata > Actinopteri > Cypriniformes > Cyprinidae > Sinocyclocheilus > Sinocyclocheilus anophthalmus. The sequence goes on from JADLZN010011469.1 coordinate 36,552, forward strand.
CCCGAGATGACATCAGAGTGGCGCTCGCCAAACGTCTACCTGGAAGCGGACGAGGCATTTATGAAGGCAAGACTACACTTGCGTGGCAGAGACTCTATTACACCAGACCACAAATCCATGATACCATTACACCCAGTAATACTATAGACGTGCGGTAGTAACGGTGGCTAATAGTTGTATTCACAAAGTAAGTATTACTCCTGAGGCGATAGCAGAGAATGTGATTTCAGACGCTTACTGGTTACCCATTCACAGCGAATGACACCGCAGAGTTCATAACCTGAAAAGAGGCTTCACCTCAAAAGGGAATTCGACACTTTTAGACCCGCGGGCACAAACATGAATATTTACATTAGATCCCGCAGTTCGCTGAAAGGTGCAGGACGTCAAGGTGGAACGGCCGTTATCGCTGATAAATTCGGGAAAGATCAAATCCCGCGAACACCTTTTCATGGCAGCATGCGGAATAATATCAGCGGACTTATTTTACAAGAAGTTTTTTGTTTATTTCTGAATCAAAGAGGGTCATTCAATAATGTTCTGAACTAGGTGGAAAAAAAGACAGTAAAAAGGCGGGTATTAGTTTATTAACGTTTTCCTTCCTTGGTACTTTACAGTTTTAACACACCTTGAGCGTATTATAAAAAAAAAAGTTTAAAAATACATTTTAAACCCCCACGTTGGTTTTACAAACGATTTTAATGAACAGCTGTAAATTAAATTTGATTTGCTGTTTTATTCAACAGCTTTAAACTCATGTAGTATGAATCTACAGATAATGTCACATTGTTTCAAAACAATGAGAAAACAAGAGTGAAGCATATCATTTCCTACAAAAAAAAGTTTAATATTGCATGAATAAAACAAAGGAATGAACATTAAATAATTGAAATTGAAACCTTTGTTTCTTCTGTCCTCCTGTGGACAAACACACGAACTGCTGGATGAAATATAAAGCTCCAGTGCAGAACACTTGAGATGTGTGCTGTAAACACTGCTGTGACACACAGATCTGATGCGGATCTGAGTGTGTAAGTGTGTGTGAGATTCTCAGTCAGTAATGATGAGCTCGTCACAGCCCCAGTCCTCATAACTCCCATCCGGCAGATACCGACGGATAATGATGGGGATCTTCCTGCTCCTGATCAACACACAAACAACATTAAAACACATACCACACAGAAAAATACACATTCTGAGAATGTGTCAGAGCTTTTGTCTATACACTGTTAAAATAATTTTACTCTATAATCTAAGTTTAAATTAAAATCAAGTAAAACAAAATATATTTTCCCCCCCATAGAAAAGTTTTGTTTTTATTAAAGAACATACCATTACTTAAATGTCTGTAATTACATAAGTAAATCATGAATAATCAAAACTTAAATATATCAGTAGTGTAATAACATGCGTTTTGTCATACTTGAGCTCTTTCATGGCGATCTGCAGTGGATCCGTCTCTCCTTCCAGCTCCACCATCACCGGCGCACACATCCTGTCACACAGGAAGTGATATCACTGATGATTAATGGAGCATTATGAGCATTTATTAGTACGCATTGCAAATCTCAACTGGCTGATAATTTATATAGTCTCCACGTGAACTATATTCTTGTTCAGCTCTAAGCTTAATGTGACCTTAAGGTATTACTATATTATTAAAATATTATAAATACTGGCACATTTACAGAAATGTTAATTCATGTGTATAGTCCTTATAAATAATAATTAAAAAAACAAATATAAAGCTGAAACAATGTTTCTTGTAAAAAGTGCAATCAAATACATTGACTTGGCTTTTGTGCGTACAACGTTTTTATGGTTTAAATAAAAAACTTTAGAAAACAATTAAAACATTGTGTAACTGAAATAAAGGTAATAGTATTAAAAGCAACTAAATGTAAATTAGAAATGCTGCCTTTTCAGCAACGTGCAACTGAATTAAAATAAGTTTAGTACTAACCATACTTGATCTAAAAAATTGACATTTTTAACAAAAACTAATAAAAATTACAACAAGATTACGCAAACACAACCAGAAAACATGAATGAATACTGTATGCATGTTGTATGCATGTATAGATATATTATATCTATATAATATATATAATATACACCACACACAACACACATACAGTGTGTACGGAGAGTATTCAGACCCCCTTATATTTTTCTCTCTTTTTTATATTTCAGCCATTTGCTAAAATCATTAAAGTTAATTTTTTCCCTCATTAATGTACACACAACACCCCATATAGACAGAAAAACACAGAATTCTTGACATTTTTGCAGATTTATTAAAAAATTAAAACTGAAATATCACATGGTCCTAAGTATTCATTTTTGCTCAGTATTTAGTAGAAGCACCCGTTTGATCTAATACAGCCATGAGTCTTTTTGGGAAAGATGAACAAGTTTTTCACACCTGGATTTGGGATCCTCTGCCATTCCTCCTTGCAAAGATCCTCTCCAGTTCTGTCAGGTTGGCTGGTAAACATTGGTGGACAGCCATTTATAGGTCTCTCCAGAGATGCTCAATTGAATTTAAGTCAGGGCTCTGGCTGGGCCATTCAAGAACAGTCCACAGAGTTGTTGTGAGCCACTCCTTTGTTATTTTTAGCGGTGTGCGTAGGGTCTTGTCTTGTTTGAAAGGTAAAACCTTCGGGCCCCGGGCCCCCCCCCCCCAAGGGGGTTCTGAGGGCGGACACTCTGAGAAGGTTTGCGTCCAGGATAGATATCCCTGTACTGGCCGCATTCATCTTTCCCTCGATGCAACCAGTCGTCCTGTCCCTGCAGCTGAAAAACACCCCCGACAGCATGATGCTGCCATCACCATGCTTCACTGTTGGGACTGTAATTGACAGGTGATGAGCAGTGCCTGGTTTTCTCTACACATACCGCTTAGAATTAAGGCAAAAATGTTCTATCTTGGTCTCATCAGACCAGGAATCTTATTTCTCACCATCTTGGAGTCCTTCAGGTGTTTTTTAGGTGTTTTTTCATGTGTCTTGCACTGAGGAGTGGCTTCCGTCGGGCCACTCTGCCATATAGCCCTGACTGGTGGAGGGCTGCAGTGTTGGTTGACTTTCTACAACTTTCTCCCCTCTCCCGACTGCATCTCTGGAGCTCAGCCACAGTTATCTTTGGGTTCTTCTTTACTTCTCTCATCAAGGCTCTTCTCCCCCGGTAGCTCAGTTTGGCCGGATGGCCAGCTCTTGGAAGGGTTCTGGTCGTCCCAAACGTTTTTATGGAGGCCACTGTGCTCTTAGGACGCTTAAGTGCAGCAGAATTTTTTTGTACCCTTGGCCAGATCTGTGCCTTGCCACCATTCTGTCTCTGAGCTCTTCAGGCAGTTCCTTTGACCTCATGATCCTCATTTTGCTCTGACATGCACTGTGAGCTGAAAGGTCTTATATAGACAGGTGTGTGGATTCCTAATCAAGTCCAATCAGTATAATCAAACACAGCTGGACTCAAAGAAGGTGTAGAAACATCTCAAGGATGATCAGAAGAAATGGACTGCACCTGAGTTAATTATATGAGTGTCACAGAAAAGGGTCTGAATACTTAGGACCATTTTATATTTCAGTTTTTCTTTTTTAATAACTGCAAAAATGTCAACAATTCTGTGTATTTCTGTCAATATGGTGTGCTGTGTGGACATTAATGAGGAAAAAAATTAACTTAAATTATTTTAGCAAATGGCTTCAATATAACAAAGAGTGAAAAATGTACGGGGGTCTGAATACTTTCCGTACCCACTGTATATATATATATAATACAAAAATAATACTGCTGTGTACAGTAGGGTTTGAGATTAGACTAATGCAAGTCACTATATTATGGTGCTCAAAGTTTTAGACAGATTGCAGATGGTCCAAAATGCGTCTGCAAGAGTGCTCACAGGCACTTGTAAATTAGATCATATTACCCCGGTGTTAAAATCATAGCATTGGTTGCCTGTTTCTTTTAGGATTCCTTTTAAAACTGGATTACTTGTATTTAAATCTCTATATGGTTTAGCTCTATCTTATATTGCTGATCTAATTCAGGAACAAAAGCCAACGAGATCCCTACGATCCCAATCACAGAAACTTCTTGTTGTTCCTCAGTCCAAGATGAAGTCAAGAGGGGATCGCGCGTTTGTGGTCGCCGCCCCTAAATTATGGAACAGTCTGCCGCTATATATTAGGGACGTACAGACGCTCGGTCAGTTTAAAAGCCATTTGATAACATACTTTTTTATGATAGCGTTTGATCAAAGATAAGTGCGAAGGTTAATCGACATGTGACAACACCGGTAATACCGGTATCACCGTGGGGGCGGGGGTGTTCCCTCTTTTCCTTTGCTTTTAAATGGTTTGTTAAAGTGGCGTGCCCATTTTACTTTTTCACTTCCAACAGCGGCATTCGCGTAAAGCCCTTGTTCTTTGAATTGCTCGTTATTTTTCCTCGCTTTCCTTCACTTTTAAATAGCTTAAAAACGCCAAATTAGCGGCAGTTCGGCGTCAATTGCTTGAATGCAACAACAAAATACAACTTCAAACTCACTTTAGCCTATATATAAAACATAGAACTTTTATTAACAAAACAAATAAAAATACACCATGCTATAGGGCAGGCTATGCCTAATATAAAATAACAAATAACTTACATAAAGTTTAAATAGGTATACAAAACTGGAAATAGGCTAAGTAAACCTGTATAATATATAACCAAATAGATAAGAAACGTAGAAAGTTTATTAGCTAAACGAATAAGAAAGCTTGGAGGCATGTCATACACCTTGATGTCAAATAAAATAGATACATTACACAAAGTTTAAATAAAGTAAAAACCAGCAAACAATGTGGAACCAATTAAATAAGAAACGAATGTTTTTTTTTTAAAAACTTCCAAAATCACCTTAGATAGATGGCAAAAGTCAACAGGCTTTTCAAAATCCAAAATATTGCCAAACAGGCACTTTTGCATTTCGTTTCGAAACTAAATCATCCGCGATCGTCTTGTCTGTCTCACCTCACTCTTCTTGTCAGTCAGCTCGACTCACTCTCCTCACTGGAGAAACGAAATCTGATCTGTGATGCGACTGTCTATGGATGCTTCATTAGCATCTGCGCTCAGTTTTTAATTGTAGTGTCTTCTTTTATTGAAGTGACGTGTGGCCAAGTATGGTGACCCATACTAGGAATTAGTGCTCTGCAATTAACCCACCCAAAGCCATTTTTTGCTGTGGCGCCCGGGGGCACCTTTTTCCTGAGGTGCCCTTGTCTTGCTCAAGGGCACCTCAGTCGTGGTATTGAAGGTGGACGAGAGCGCTATACATTCACTCCCCCCACCTACAATCCTTGACGGCACGAGACTCGAACCCGCAACCTTTGGGTTACGAGTCCGACTCTCTAACCATTAGACCACGACTTCCCCCTTCCACTGAACTAAATGATTTTTATTACTATAAAAAAATCTAGACGACGGTGGGGGTCGGTGACGCGGTGGGCAAGTGACGTAACCGGTGTTGCGGCTTAACAACGGTATAACCGTCAGCACAATCCATCGCGGCACGCCTATTCTTAAATAAATTTAAACTTTGAATTTGAACTTAGGGTTTGTGTACAGTGTGTGATATAAATTTCATCATCAGAATTGTAAGGTGGCAATACTGGACCAAACCATTGATTTAGTCAAAAAAACTAACAGGAGAGACAGAACAAACAAACACACAAACTACTGGAGATGCAACATAATCAGACGGCTACACTGACGAGCAATTCAGAGACTCTATTTGAACTCCAGTTGAGAAGATCGCAAAGACATTTTTATCACTCGTAACATCAAGAGAGAAACAGCACAGACACTAAACAGGGATGAAATATTCTGGTATGCATGTGTCAATGCTATCAAATGGAGTTTACTCTGAAAGGCTATGCACTCGGCTGTATAGTGTTCACTTCAAAACTGAAGCCTATGTTGTGTTTGAAAGGTCCGAGGACACTCACGCGATCTGCAGCGCTCGTGTTCCCAGCACTCGCGCGCGCTCGTATTTGGTCATGTAAGGAGTGGTGATTCTCTTCTGATTGGCCTGCTGTCCTTCACCTGCCGGCAGGATCTGGACGTTCTCCTGATCCTCCTGCAAACACACACACACAGATGAGAAACAAAAAACACAGAGAGATAAGACTGTCAGGAGAGTCTGACACTGATGCACTTCAACAATCAAACCGAAATTGAGATTATGAGCTGAAAAACAACTGAGACTAAACTACTTTCACTACAAATACTTACCAGATGTCAATAAGACACATTGAGAATCATTTATAAAATATGTACTAGAAATACTAACCCGTTATATTCTTATTATACAATTTCTGCATTACAATAATGAATGCTAGGGGTCTGAATTGATTTATTTGTCATTAATATAAGGTCAAAAAAAAGATTTTTTTTAATGGATCTATAACATGCACCTAATCATTCCAAGTGGGATTGGGATTCTGAGTTGAAAAACTATAAAAACTGCATTATTTTCATTAAAAGTGCTGAAACTCACATGCAGTACAACGATCACCCATAGTGTGGCAATGCAAGGAAACAAGTCTGGTCCCAAAACAAGCCTCATTTAATACAAAAAAAACTTTCTGATCTATATTAGTCAATGATCGCTTGTCAAAACGGTCGCCGTGATTTTGCCAAACAAGACATGTTCCTGGATCAACATTACTGTCCAAAGACTTAACCCAATCCCTACCCCTAAGCCTCACCCGACCCATAATTTATTCCTAAAATCAGTGTGAAATGATAGCCGATTACCAAGGGTGTGGAAGCACCTAACCCTGATTGTAAGCCTAAAACAGATATTTCCTGAATTGGAATGTTGTTCCAGGATCAACAAGGATGTTGATCCAGGAACATGTTGTACTTGGTGAAACCCCGTTCACCTGCCAGAAAACATTGTTCTTACATCTTCCGCGTTCTCCAGATCATCCAGAGGCTCTTCGTCTTCAACATCATCGAAATCTCCGTCATCAAAACTGAGCAACAATAACACAGAATCCTCAGATAAATAAACGAACATCCACACAAGAAAGCGCATAACCCTGTTGTATATATAACGTTAGTTCCTTACACACTACAGGTTTCCCTCATAAAAACTGTAACAGACGCATTCAGAACTCACTTGTCTTCGTTGTCAGACATTATTATTGTCTCGTGGGTCGTAAAAACGACTTAATTGTTAAATTCGTAGAAAACTCCAGTTTATTGTGGCGTCTCGCGGAGAATCGACTGCAGGACAGTCGCAGCATGGAATGAATGTCTTCTTCTTTTAGGATTTCATGGCGGTTGGCAAACCAACTTAAAAGGTGCATTCCCGCCACCTACTGGAAAGGAGTGTGAAGCGCACACTGAATAGGAACGTTAGAAACAACAGCTACCTATTTAACAAAAATAAACCACACATTATGTAATAATAATAAGTAACCCCAAAACAAACCGTAGAGAAAAACCGTATCCTAAATCCTATTAATCTCCTTTTCCTTTAATACCTCATTCGCGATATCATTCTTGATGCTTAGAGCAGGTCTGTCAACTCGGTCCTGGAGGGCCGTTGGTCCTGCAGAGTTTAGCTCCAACCCTAATTAAACACACCTGAAGCAGCTAATCAAGCTCTTACTAGCCATACTAGAAACTTAAAAGCAGGTGTGTTGAGGCAAGTTGGAGCTAAACTCTGCAGGACACCGGCCCTCCAGGACCGAGTTTGGACAGCCCTGGCTTAGATCCATCACCTAACAAAACCTGGAGTGACAGATCATTTATTTCCAGATACCTTAAAGCTTGACTTGGTTGGAAACGTTCTCTTTCATAAGCCTCACATTTTATAAGTACATGTTCTACAGTTTCTGTTAACCCACATTTGTCACAATTTCCATTTTCATGTTTTCCTATTCTATGTAAGCACTGATTTAATAAACAATGACCAATACGCATTCTTGCTATTATAACGTCCTCTTTCCTGTTTCCAAATCTTCTTCTCTCTGAACCAACTTTGTCTTGTATGCAGTGTAAATGTCCACCTTTGGTTCCTTCTTTCCATTCATTCTGCCATATTTATGGAATGAACTTCAGGCGGTGCTACGGTTTTCACAGTCCGTACAGAAACACGAGCAACAACACTGACGTTCCCCAAACAAACCTAAGTAAGTCAATAAATAAATAAACGCTTGCATTTGTTTTGTAGAACATATAAAATATATTTTTGCTGTGCTTTCTGCATTTACAGTTTTAACCAGCAGATGGCCTCAGTTAGTTACAAAAGCGATTCGCATCAGCGTGAAATTATGTTTTGAATGTTTTGTTTTTATGTTCTCTAAGTGAAATTGTCTTCGTTAAATGTTTAATAGCAATCTAATCTAAATGGATGATATATAAAATTCCTGTTTAAATGTAGGTTAGGTTACTGATTGGCTGTAGAAGACAAACAACGCGTTTATCTGAAAGTTTCAATGAGAAAAGTTAAACAAAGTGCATTGAAAAAGCTTCAACCCTACTACAAATTTTGTAGAAAAGAAATTGTTAACAAAGAAAATATACGAAGGAAAGCTGCTGAACAAGTCTTACACTGATCGTTTCTCTAATAATCTTAAATAATGGTTTAATGTTTTCACGTCACGACTTAAATCTGGGAAAACTTTAAAAGTGGCAAGATTATATGAAAACAGAGGATGGATATTAATTATACCTGCTTTCATGAAGGGAATGACAAACCTCGACATGCGGGTATCTAATTTACTTTTAAGACACTCTTAGTGGTACATAGTATAAGTAAACATAATATACGACACAAAATGATGATTAAAGTTTTATTAGGAGTGTAATTATAACTGTATGAGCGGCAGAAATGGTTGCTTTCACTTTCATATGTATCAGAGAAACAAAAACTCAATCCAAGATTGTGGGTCTAAGATTGTATATAATTTAAGTGCAAAATGTACAATTGCAATCAATCAGTTGTTATGAAGTGTAAAGCTTTTATACGTTTTGCATTTTGCTCACATATCACTTTTGTCATTAAGTCACATAAAGTGTGTGTCAATTAAGTCAGTGTTATGTCTGACAGGATGATGAAGAGGCAGATGTCAGGAGTCAGAGAAGAAGATGATCAACTCATGAATAAAGACAGAACAGAATATCAACATGTCCAGCAGAGAAAGCAGAGGTGAGAGATTACTCTATTAATTAATATGAACATCAGTAAAATCAGCTTTAAAATAAAAATAAGTTGAATTTAAAAATGTGGACATATGCGGGGGGGATTGTTGTATACAGTGACACTTCAGATACAGTATGAGCATCTGCTAAATGAATAAATGTACATCATAAAAAAACATCTGAAGTTCAGTTACTACAAGAGATATTTATCTATCCTTTTGTGAGATGAACGGTAGACAAGATTTATTCAAATGTCTAATCTATCTACTTAATAATGTACTTAAAGTAAGACGTTTCCACATTACATTGTACTTTAGTATTTAAAAAAAAGGGTATACATGTATTTAAACATTCGTTGTCAGTCATGTTTCTGTTGATGTTTCAGTTCATGAGTGTTTGTAAAATAAAAGCAGCCTATTTGTTTCTATAAGTTGTGTTGTATGATGTCTAGTGTTCATAGAGTCCTATTAATTGTCAAACACTGTTCCTAAATAGTGTTAATCAAACTGAAGGCTCAGATTTAAAATAAAGCTGATAAAACATATAACCTGAAATCATTACACAGTACTGAAATGATGTGCTTCATATACTTGATGAAACACTGAATATGTTTTCTGCATATCGAAAGACCATACACTCTTAAAAATAAAGGTGCTTCACGATGCCATAGAAGAACCTTTTTGTCTAAATTGTTCCATAAAGAACCTTTAACATCTGAAGAATCTTTCTGTTTCACAGAAGGTTCTTTGTGGTGAAAGAAGGTTTTTCAGATTATGAAAATGTAAGAAAGAGATGTTTCTTTAAAGAACCTTTGACTGAATGGTTCTTTGTGGAACCAAAAATGGTTCTTCTATGGCATCGCTTGAAGAACCTTTTGAAGCACCTTTATTTTTAAGAGTGTAAGTGTGTGTCTCTAATAATGCTGTTTTTGAGTATTATGTTTACTGTGGCACCGCTGCCAAACTCCGTTAAGAGAAACAATGAATCAACTTTTAAAAAAAAAAAAAAAAAAAACCTCATTAATGTGTTTTGTAGTTGCTATTAGTTATTGTGTCGTATCCAAGAATCAAATGTAAGTGTTTTTCATTTCCACAGCAGTTATTCACGGTTCTGCTCACAGGAGAAGATGGAGCAAAGAAAGACCTCTGGACTGTAAATCAATAGTAGAATATTGATGACCATGATGAACAATATGCAACACTTGTGGCCAGTTTTGCTTGATCTATAACACTTTTAGTCCAAATTTAGTCCTGCTGGTATGTACAGTCTTAGAAAAAACAGGTTAATTGGGGTTCTACATATAAACCTTTTCTTGGTTACAAAGAACCCTAAAGGGATCAAATCTTTTGACTGAACCCTTAAAAAGGGTTCTTTATATAACCTTTTAATGGTTCCAAATATGCAGCGCCTGATAGAACCCTTTAAGGTTCTATATAGAACCGAGTACTATCTGTGATAGTAGAATGCTACAGTTCTTGGTGTCGTAACACATTACTCGTGTGTTTCAGTGAGTGATGTGACTCCTCTGAGGATTGTTCTTCTGGGGAAGAGTGTGTCAGAAAACAGTGGAGTAGGAAACTTCATATTAGGACGAGCAGCGTTTGACAGTGAAGCTCCTCCAGATGTTATAGAGAGAGTCGGAGGAAGATTGAAGGACAGACATGTGATGCTCATCAACAGTCATCAGCTGCTCCAGACAAACATCTCAGATCATCAGATCACACAGACAGTGAGAGAGTGTGTGAATCTGTCTGATCCAGGGCCTCATGTGATCGTTCTGCTCCTCAATCATGAGCAGTGTTCAACAGAAGATCAAGAGTGTGTGAATATGTCTGATCCAGGACCTTATGCTTTCAAGTCAAGTCACCTTTATTTATATAGCACTTTATACAATACAGATTGTGTTAAAGCAGCTTTACAGTGTCAAACAGGAAAATAGTTGCAAAATGTCAAGAGGACATCAATCAATGTCTTCTTAATCATACTGCAGTATAATGACTTCACTGAGGAAGACCTGAGAAGAGAGAAACATGCTGAAATAATTTATTTAAGAAGCTATTAACTGCACTTACAATCATGATTGATGACTTATGTTGTTCAAGGACATCTGTGAAAGTTTATTAATTGATTCAGCAATTGACTGCAGAGTGTGGAAGACATTTTCAACTTGATAATGTGATCTGAAATATCTACACAATTAGTGGAGAAACACATATAAAACCATGAAGAATTTGATGATTCAAAAGGAACAGTGGATGAAGGTAAGCAGTGGATAAAGTTACATTGCTTCACTCAGAGACACTCAGAAAAAGAAATATGTTTACCTTGCAGTTATTTAGTATTTAATATTTTCCCACTTTTGCAAAAGCATAATGATCACCAGGTGTAACCCCTCTGGTCCTAACTACCCCATCTTGTTCGTGTTCCGAGTGGGACTCAAACCCAGGTCGCTGGCATGGGAGGTGTGAACACTACCAAGGATGCTAAAGACTGCAGCGCAGCCTCTCTCGATGATGAAAAATGATGATTCATATGTTTGTAGTGGTATTTTTAGGCAGCAGCGGTCTGGTCATCTGAAGCACCAGAACATTTCCCAGTGGCCTGATGGTCGTTCTGGCCTGCCTTGCAGTCAGCTTGACGTGTGATAGGCTGATATGTTACATGTAGAATGAACTGACAGACCTCTCAGAATCTATGAATCAGGCTACCGCTGTGTGAAAATGACTCCACACATGACAGACTGAGCTTGAGGGTATACAGGTAAAAAGGGAATTGTTTTATGGCATTTGTGGCTGGCTAGCACCACCAGTGCTGAAGACCCGGAGGAAGTGGAGAAAACCCAGATAGAGGAAACTTCCTAATATTGCCATGCAGGGGAAGATTGTGTCTTCTTTGTGAAGGCTATGTGTCATGGGTTAGTGTTCGCTGTGAATTTTAAATGTGTGCCCTTTTTTTTTTTTTTTTTTTTTTTACTGTGTGTGCTAGGGATGTAAAAATGAAGCCTCTTAAATCTTTGAAGGTTTGTTTCAGGAAAAGAGTTGAAATTCAAAGCGTCAGGAGTGTAGGAAACAGTGCCATCTTGTGGTAGGTAAAACTTAAGCAGTCATAAATCAAAGTACGCAGATCGTTAATTTAGTCATTAGGCACAAATAAAAGCCTGACAATGTTAAATTTATTGAGCAATAGCTGAAATGAGAATATCAATTAGCAAAAAGTTGCAAGTAGTAAATTAATAATTAATAAATAATTTGCAATAATTTGTAATACACTTTGACATAACTGAGATACAGTTTACCACCACAATTTGTAACCAAAAACTTTGGCCTATATGATCTTTTAAAACACTCACCGCTTAACCCCAAAGATCTCTGGAGAATGTTTACCAGCAGTAATCGAGCCTGGTCACTTGCTCCTGTCTTCTTCTTGTTGTTGAACACATGGTATCTCTGATCATATTTCTCAACAAGTGTCTTCAACCCATTATTTCTATCAAGGAATTCTTGTATTGTCAGGTTGTCTTCCTCCAGTTCGTCTCCTCTTGTGAAGAGAATCCAGGTTTTATTCAGGCGCTCTTCTCCCAGCAGCTTCTCAATCTTCTCCACAGTTTTTCTCTCTTCTTCAGTGAAACTATCAGCTTTGATGACCAGCAGAAACACACAGTGACCTGATTCACATCTCTGAAGGACATTTTCAATCTTCTGCTGAATCTCATCTTCACTCAGTTCTGGGTCACAGATTCCTGGTGTGTCATAAACATTGACTGGAAACCCATCAACAGTCCCAGATTCAACAGTGTTATCAGGCGTGACAGAACCAGATCTTCTCCTTGATATGAAAGCTTCTCGTCCCAGTATTGTGTTTCCTGACACACTCTTCCCAGCTCGTTTTTTCCCCAGTAAAATCAAGTTTAAATATGCTTTAGGTTCCATTTTTGTTGTGTGGCCTACAACTAAATAGGAAAAAATAGTGTGAGACAGCAAAGACTAATTTATTTAGTAATTTACTAATTTAGGTTTATTCCCTCTAATCTTTTCTCTCTCTCTCTTTTCATTGAGAGACTTTAATGTTTTGCCCTAACTAGCAATGACTTGTTCACACTGGTTTTGTGACACCAAACCTTTATGAATCCATAAAAGTTAATTTTATATTAAATATTTTGTTAAAGTATGTTTTCATAATATACTTCATAGCACCTGTAAGTATTTGTACAGAGATCAATAAAATTGAATCCTAAGCTCTAAATGCTCCACTCAAAATGATTCAGCTCTTGTACACATTAAGTTACTATAAGTGTATAACATGATTATGATTTGATTTAATAACTGTAAAACAGAACCAAGCAAGCTTACAGAAATACATGCTGTCTGATAAAATGTAAATTAGATGCCACACAGGAGACTGCAGTTTATTTCATTAGGAACGGTGTTGTTACGTTTTGTTTATTTTTTTTGTTCTTTTATGCAAATTCCCTGCATAAAAACATTCCCTGTTTGTCTGACAGTTTTACTCTTTTTAGTCTGAAATGTATAGTAATGAAAAAAAAATCTGATGTTTATTGATAAATCCACCAAAGTCTCTCATAAAATGTTTCAGTGTCTTACTATTAGCTTTACCAGTAAGATTAAATGTCTCCATAAGACTGTCAATAATACATTTACAGCATATGTTTCCTGAATACAGTTGTATTGTATCATTATACTTCACAGTAATATTAAGTTTTACTCTATCACTTTCATGACAAATTTTGTATTTCCTGCTTTTTTCTTACTTATCATAGCATATTAAGTCAATGAATAATTGAAAACAATTTTTAAAATGGATCATATTAAGCAGTGCAGTCAAACCTGTTTCTCTCTGTGTGTCAATCTGTCAAGCTCCGGAAGTCCAAATGAAAGTTTTCTGCTGGTCTTTATATAGACACATAAACAGTCGGTGGTTGGTGAAATGACATATCAGAAAGTCAAAGGGATTTTTTTTCGGTAACACTTTATTTTAAGGCATCCTTGTTACACATGTTACATGTACTTACTATTATAATAACAATAAACTATGCATAATTACATGCAAGTAACCCTAAGCCAAACCCTAACCATATAGTAAGTACATGTAGTGTTTTTTTTTTTTGTTTTTAATAAATTTTTTGTTTTTTTTTTTTTTTTTTTTTTTTTTAATTCCTTTACTACACACTTACACCTAAAAATAAAGTGTAGAAATGTATTGTGACTTCTGCCATATTTAGAGGTGTATGCATGTAAATCTGTTCTTAAGCTCATCTGGTTTAGATGCACCTTGATTATTTTAAACATGTAAGCGTGGATAAAACACGGAGTAACAATAGGTACTTCCAAAATTTTGACACAATCTTCCTGTGCAGCCATTCATCACTTTCTGAAAACATGCTCTCTAAAGATAATTTTTAAATAAAGCCAAGAATGCCATATTTTGCAACAATTTTTTGTTTAAAAACAATTATTGTTTAATGTATTAATTTTTGCCTGTGTAATGCCAACTTAATACACATTTATTCACTAAACACATGCACCTTTAGAAAGTAAAATGCATTAAAACACGACAGAACAACCAATTTAAGACGTAACAAGGAATCTGCAAATATTATAATGATTTTATATTTAGTTACAATAATTTATGAAATGATAGAATACTTAACATACATTATAAATACCTATAAAATGAATTATACAAGTTTTATTATACAAGTATTCTGTAGTTTTTGTTTTATATAGATTGCACATGATAATCTAAACTTTTTACAGAAGCCCAGTTCGAGCAGTTATATATACTTTTTGTTACTCTGAAAAAAAAAATACATTCTCCATTTTTTTCAATTTATATATATATAACATGAAAATGTTCCCAATCAAAATCTTTGATGAGTGAGAGTTCAACAAGAATCATTTTCCATAGCTGTGGAACTGTACCCTGATCGGGAAAAAAAATCTGAAATTGTGAGATAAAACGTGACAATTACATTTGTTTTTGTTTTTTACAGCTGATCCTGATGAACTTTTCCCAACTCTTCTCCAGACGGACAATATTATTGTCCTTGTGTTTCAACAGGAAGATATTCTGAGCCTCCATCTCATCGTATTTACATTTTTTCTCCATGATAAAGTTTACCAGCTGGTGAAGACCTACAAGGCTGATGGAGGAGCTGAGGAATGAATTGAGATCCTCTGTGATGTTTTGCAGATGTGATGTCTCTGCCTGTCATATTATTTGATTACACAGTAGATTATTATCAGGCACACTAACAGACGACGACAAAACAAAAAATTACAGAATGTAACGACTCACTTCAGTTCTAAATACAGCATGATGAACTTTTATATTTGTCTGTGAATTTAGACAGTCTGAATCAGTCTTTTCATATAGTAGATCATCATATTTTTTTTAGCTTTAAGACCTGCAGAAGAGAAAATCATAAGCACAATTATGAGCTTAATTATCCAGCAACTACAAACATGTTTATTTTAGAAAACTGCTTGTGATGCCATTATAACAGGGCTGCCCAACCCTGTTCCTGGAGAGCTACCTTCCTGCAGAGTTCAGCTCAAATCCTGATCAAACACATCTGAACCAACTAATTAGGATCTGAAGGAGCACTTGATAATTACAGACAGGTGTGTTTGATCAGGGCTGGAACTGAACTCTGCAGGAAGGTAGATATCCAGGACCAGGGTTGGGCACCCCTGCATTATAATAACGAAGCACAGGGTTTCCTAAACATTCTTATTTAAACATTCACATGAAACATTCTTATTTATAGAAATTTCCACCTACATAATTTAGTGTAATGTTTCACCCACAGCGTAAGGCATAAGACATCAATTCATGCCCATATCACACAAACGTCAGTATCTTTTATACGAGGCCTGACGACCTTAAACTATGATGTGCTGTTTGTTTAGCGTGTACATCGGGGATGTGTGTTCAGCATTGTGGCTGATTTAGTGATTTTATGTGACAAGTTAAAAGTACTGGTTTTATTGTTTTTGCCATTCTTTACTATGTGGGTTCTGGGCAAACATCCCCAAAAGTCCTGAGTGTGACTTTTTGTGGTCACACATCATTGTATTTAGATGTCCTGGTTATAACACACAAATATCTGAAATCTCCATACAGTATTTCAACAGGCTCTTGATTATTTACCAGTCCAGCAGGGTCATAGCCACCATTATAACTGAGTGGATGCATCCCTCTTCCGTTTTTAAAAGTCTACCTTTGCCTGACAGATAGTGCCACTGCCTCAGGCGATGGTTCACATGAGTTTGTTCATGAGATTGAAAGGTGAAATAAAAGCATATTATATCTAGATATATATAGAGAGATGAGGACGGGAGAGAGCGAGAGAGAGAGAGAGCTGGGTAGTACCTAATTACATTTAATCTGGATACAATTAGATTACATTACATTTTAAAATACTTGTAATAAGACTGCAGTTACTTTTTATTGATTACATGATTATATATTAGTCACTCAATAGCAATAAATTATTCTGAATTTATTGATTCTCCCTAATTCTTTTTCATTTTGTACAATTTCCGTTCTAAAATGCCTACCGTTTATATAAGCTCAGAAAGTCTTCCAGTTTTGTGGACAATCACACAAAGACCAGTCATTGGTCAGGTGGCCACACAGCATTTGACCACTGGATTTACAAAAATCATTACAGGTTTAGGAAGTGTTTCAACATTGCATCAACTACTAATGAACACGTTAATGTTTATTTGAATGATCTCTCAGTGGGTTACTTAACCATGTATTACTATGTCTTTGGAAGTCTTTTGCCTTTCAAACACATTAAAATGCACAAATTCACATTATTTCTTATTCATGTATTGCAGGGATTGTGCAACTTTTTCATTATTGAAATTCTCTTTCACCTAATATATTTACTTGAAGTACCCTCTAAGATTATAATAGTTTAATTAGGCTAAATTAATATAATTAATTTTAATAATAGCCCCCCAAGTAAATGTACACATTTGTACAATGTGTAAGATCGATGCTACACATTTGCAGTTCACGATTGTTGATTCACGAGGTAAATTCACTATAGTTTAAACCTGAACATTGAAAGTCTTCTGAATTTCAAATAACATAAACATGATTCCAGCCAAAAGCTGAAAAATATGCATTGCACAGAGAGTATGGCATATACTGATTTGCAAAAGGAGGCTTTTTAAAGAAAACTATACCAAACCTGCTTAAGTGTAGCTAAGTTAGTGAAAATTTGATCACGTATGATCCAGATAGCAAAAGTACATCTACAAGACGTCTGTTAAAGATCACTTGATTTGGAAAGCATCTGCAAACATCCGACAGACATCTGTAAGATGTCAGTTTTACATAGCCTACTTTTTAAATCATCTTAAAGGCTACATCTTGCCGATATAAATGCAGATGTTAAATAGACTTCAATGTGATGTACGTGCGCTATATTGTTATCCAGAAACTCAGATGTGAGTTACAGATTTTGTCAGTAGGAGACGTGCACACTGACTGGTTAAATGAAAATGTAATCTCGCTGAGGAAAATAAAGACTACATTGAAAACAAACACTGACATGTCTGCACAGGCTGTATAAAACTCAGATACCTGACTGTCTGGAGCAGCTTGAAAGCAGCCATAAATTTTGTGATATGGATGCCAAACACTAACCCAAATAGAGGAGACCAGGTATGGTTTTAACACTAGGTTGTTTCGCATCTGCATATATCTATTTACAGCCTTGACAACCATTCATATAAGATCGGGGAGGAAATTGGTAAATAATTATATCACCATAGGACTCCTAGCTTATCCCTGATAGGTGGAAATGGTGTTGCTACAACTCTCCCCATGTTACAACCATACCCGTTCTCCCCTACACAGCAGAATTGAGAAAACAAGCCCCAAAGAACCACAACTTTCCTCAAAGCATGAAACCAATTAAATGATGTAAATGTCTTTTTTATATTGTTATTCACTAAACATTTACAAATCTTTTGTTCAAGAGCTTGCAGTGAAACTCATGTGACTTTAGGAAATGAGGCTTCATTGCATCTTGGTCTGAACACCACAAAATTCGAGAAATATGACACCGAGTTGGAGAACCCATGAGTGTCTAATGTTTTAACATGTCTTGGTTCAGATTTATAAAGGTAGGTTCATTTTCAATTGATTAATTTTAATATGAATGCGTGTATAAAACAAAAATGAGAGTGAGTTGTACTGTCAAGCCCTGCCTAATAACACACAAAACAAGGACAATTTTACAGAAACGTCGTATATTTAATGCCATTTAATGATTGGCAAATTCATAGACTGAGCTTGCGGGTGAGTTTTAGTTGCATTTACACAATTTTGACCAGCAGCGCGTCACCAGCTCGAAATTGTGAATCAAATACTAAGCAATTTGTTCAGTTTATGAAAAGCTTATTTTTTCCCTCTAGTAGAGACAACAGGAAGAGATGTTGCTTATTCACTAAACATGTTGCTTAGCTGGAGGGCTTGCAATGATGAGCTTGTGGTTTGAATGGGAAGCGTGCAATAACTAATGCTCAAGACATCTTAGCTTAAAAACAAAAACCCATAACGATGTCACAAATAAATAAGTATAAAAATGAATAAAATTGTAGATAGAAATGATAAAAACTGATAAGATGTGGCCATGCTACACGCTTATTAACTTTTAAATAAACAGTTCAGTTTGTCCTGATGGGTGTTTTTATTTTCCAGTTTTGGACATTATGTAATAAACAGGCTCTTTCTGTTCTTCAGCTGTTTTTCTTCTTTCTTCTGCTGGTGTTTTCAGTCTTACAGCTGGATTTCTTGAACATTTGAAGGCGTTTAAAGCTCCTGCTGCATTTGTCCAGCTGTTTGTCCGTCTGTGTCAGGAACTCTAGAGAGATGGAGAGTGTTAAAACAGTAAAACTACAGGACAGTGAGAGAGAAAGAGAAAGAGGGCCGTTTCTCACCCATCCTCTGGATCACGGCAGTCAGCATCGAGTCCTCCTCCTCCTCCCTGATGAAGAACACAAACACATCCATCAGTAATAACACACGACTGTCATGTGACCTCACACTGCTGATCATGTGACCTCTGACCTCTGCCTGTCCAGATCCAGGCTGCTGATGATGTCATTCCTCTGCTGGATGATTGACAGCAGGCGTGACATCAGCTGATCTTCCTGATGGCTGTCATCAGAGCTCCAGTCCTGCTCTGAGAATTACACACACATTCACAATCAACTACAAACTCCTGACACACAGTACTCAGATCAGTTCATACACTGCAAACTCTGATGTTCTTCTGAGATTAAAGCAGAATTCACACTAATCAGTATTAAATCACATCAGCACAAACATTCACATGTATAAACATGCTTGCGTTTCTGGTTACCTGGTTTGTTAAAGAGGCGCCTGATCTCAAACTCCACATCAGCCTGTTGATCCTCCAGACGCTGCTGCTTCACCCTGAAAACATACACACACACACACGTTACATGTTACACACGCATTATTCTGCTCAACATGTGGTGTATCTGTGTGATGTGTGTTAAATGTGTGTACTCACATATACACTAGCTCTGTGTCTCTGCGCACTAAGATGTTCTTCTCATGAATCAGAAGGAACCAGTCGACTAGAAGATGCTCTGAAAAACACACACACATTCACAAACACACACAGTTAGCTTGTCTGTTTACTGCATCTGTTAGCAGCTACTACAGTCATTTACAGTAGACTAAATACTATAGTGTTTTTTTAACCATACTTTACGGCGGTGTCCGCTCACAGTTCCCCTGAGGCGGCGGGGTCCGCTCACAGTTCTCACGAAGCGGCGGAGCCTGCCATTGCCCGTTCCAAGGCGGCAGCTCCACACACACCGCTGTGGTGGCCGCTGGTTCTGCCCTGGGTCCCCATCCCGCCGGCTCTGCCCCAGTCCCCAGGTCCCCCTCTATCACACGGACCTGGGCCCCCCATCCCTCCCCCTACTCCACCCCCGCTCTGCCGTCCCCCTGGTTGGGCGCTCTGGAACGTCTGGAAGCCGTTCCTTAGAGGAGGGGGACCTGTCAGGGTCTGGCGTCTGGTGTTTCTCCCTCTCACCACCAGAGGTCGCCATTTCCCATCCTTCCGGACTCCTTTACCTTCACTCCACTCACCTGTTCTCTCATTACCTTATTATTGATTAATTTGTCCCAGCTGTTTACCTGATTGCCTCTCCCTTATAAGCTCCCTGTGTTTTCTGTTCTGGGCTCGTTTGTCTCACATAGGTATCGGATCATGCCTTTGGTTTGTGGCTACCCTGTGCTCAGTTTATGTCTCGTGGTGAGCTTTTATGTTACTCTGGCTTTTTCCCCTTCGGGGTGGTTTCAGTTGTGTTTATTGTTTATTTTTGTTGTGAGTCATAAATAAAGACACCCATCTGCCTGCACTTGAGTCTTCGCCTCTTTCGAACTGTGACATATAGTAGCTATGTATATTGGTCTGTTAGCATTAACATTAACAGTGTACAGTTACTTTTAAAAGTAATGCATTACAATATTGCGTTGCTCCCTAAAAAAGTAACTAATTACGTTACTTAATTACTTTTCATGGAAATTAATGCGTTACTTTTGAGTTACTTTTTAAATCTGGGCACGCTTGCTTGTTTGTTTTTAATATAAAAAAGCTCTTCTTTTGCAAACGTAAAAGCCCCTTTACACCAAAAGTGAAACGAATACGCCTCAGGCTGATGGGAATGTAAATTCACGTCTGTTTATAAATTAATTTGACTGTTTTTATTCATTTTGAGAAATACTGAATCTGTTTTTGTTCAGTGAGATGAGTAAATGCATGTTAATATTTAGTCTAGAACTACAGTAAGCATCATGTTCTCACAGCGCACAAAATGCCTCTGCACTTACTCCTGATTTCTCTTAACATGGCAACACGAGAGCTGTCAGTCAATACATGGGAAACAGTAACTGTCGTTACTTGTTTGAAAAGTAACTCAGACATTTCCTTCCATATTAAAAAAAAGTAATGTTTTACTTTACTAATTACTTGAAAAAAGTAATCTGATTACGTAACTTGTGTTACTTGTAATTAGTGATCGACCGATATTGATTTTTTTTTATTACCGATACCAATTATTTGCATGTTTATGTGCCCGATAACCGATATGCAGAACCGATATTTATTTACTGTTATAAAGTAAATAAATAACTGAGTGAAGTAAGAACATACTTAACTTTGATTTTTCCTCTTTTCAGTCATCTTTTTTTTAAAGTGTTGAAAATTAGCAGTCATTCATGATTAAAATTAATCTTCATACTACAACAATAAAAAAACATTTTATTTATAAACAGCATCAACAGCAACAACACTAATATTAACAATATTAGTATTAACATAGGAAAAATAAATGTCTAATGTTTTCAAATGGAGAAAATAAATAAAGGACAGGAGTCATATCAACTTCATTTTAAACTACAGTTTTAGTAGGGTTCTAAGCTGTTTAATAGATACAGAGTCAAGAATAATTCACTGGATAATGTTAATTCACTGAATAATATTATCTGGAATATTGGAATAAAACAAACAAAACATCGTATTTTATTGAATTTCTCAACTGGAATGTTATATCAGAATTATTAATAATGTTTTTGTCCTTCTAGATTATGAAATGCCTGCTGACAGCGTGGTTTATATATGCAGTTACACAGAACTATACTCAAACTGCGATCGCTCACGGAGATATATATAATAATTAATTTCCATAGTTTTATTTATTTAGATGTTTATTAGCGAAATAATGGTTATATAGTAAATGTTAATACAATTTAGGGTGTTTTAAACAAGTGAATCTTGTTAAAAGTTACATGCGGTGGCCGTGCTGGAGCATTTCCTGAGCATCAACCCGGTGAGTGAACAGCAATATGAAAGCGGCTTCACTAATGATGAGCATAGACAACAGACAAGAGAATTCAATTCAGCGCTTTTATTCCCAACATGCGCTCATTCATGGCTGCATAATATTTAATTCAGGCAAAGTTACGTCTTTATTGGGACAGGACTTGACGGATTATTTTACATGACTCCGTGAGTTGGTCTCTATTTCTTCGAGCCAAGCTGCATAAACTACATATCAGGCATTTATGTAATGCATCTAATTTGTGTATAAATGGCTGTTATGTTAAATAAAGTTTACTAACTACAGCAAATCAAGTACCTGCACCATGCCTTTGCTGTTGTCTCATCTCCCCTCAGACGATCCTGCTCGCAATTCTCAAAACGCCCACAAGATGTCGGCGTTTATCGGTGAATCCGATATTACAAAACCAATATCCGATTATTGTAAAATGCTTAAATATCGGGAAAATATCGGTAAATCGGTCGATCTCTACTTGTAATGCGATACCCACAACACTGAGCATTAACGTATCTGTTGTTGTGTTTCTCACCATTGGTGCGTCTCCTCATCTCAGTCTCCAGCTGCACTCCTCTCCTCTCCAGCTCCAGCAGACGCTCCTCCAGCTTCTTCTGCTCCTCACACACCTGCTTCTCTGACACGCGTGTGTCTGTGATCACCTGAACAAACAATCAATCAGTCATGCAAGAACAGAGACTCAAACATCTGATGCTGAAAGAGAGAAGCAGATTCAATCCCAAACCTCAGAAGCAGATGGAATGTTGTGTTTGGTAACGAATGTGTGTGTGTGTGAGGGACCGGGTCAACATCCCAGGAGAGTGAACTGCCTGTCAGAAATCATAGCACGTCAGCTGTCTTAATCACTGTCTGTCACGCGACTCTGTTGCCCTTTCGGGCTTGAACTGATGGTAAAACTAATGACATTTATTAACTGTTTTGATATTTACTTTGAAAGCTTGAAGCTTGCGATTATGGTAAGGGGCGTAATTTCCGACGCGTGCTTGTGGTGGGCTGCCAATCACAATGCATGGGGTCAGCTGGCCAATCAGAGCAGAATGCGCTTGTCAAAGGAGGGGGCTTTGTAGAAAACGAAGCATTTGAGATAGAGGCGGGGCATAGAGGACCTACAAGAATGTACAGTATTTGAAAAATAATGTTTTTTTTTTACATTAAAGCATACTAACATATTCTATTACACCAATACACAAAATAATGATCTTTAAAATAGCAATTCCTATGACACCTTTAAAAGAAAATTATGAATTAAAAAAAAAATGAAATGTAGGATTTCTCTCTCTAAGATGTTTGTACTGTAGTGAAAGCTTCTTTATCATGAATATGAAGTATTGTCCTCAGCAGCACAACAAAGACAGTTGTAATCTCACCGTCCTCTGAGGCGGGAACATGCACGGAGCTGCAGCCTGTGCATTAATGGGAACTGAAGAGGCGGGGTTTGGGGTTTGTGTGCAGCTGAGGGTTTCGTAACTGAAGGCTTTTTCTTGACAAGCGGAAAAAACAGAGAGGCAGTCTCGATGTTAAAACACACACACACACACCAACACACAAAATACTATAATGCAGATTGCAACAGAGAAAAATAAACCACAACCGCAAACTGTGACTCTTCAGTCTGAGCATAGAGGTTTGTTTATTGGTTTTGACTGTGAATGACCGCTCACACACAATCCACTAGATAAAAGTGATAAACAGCTTCACACACCCAAGGTTGACATTAGAGAGAACTCCCATGACTCCCGAAAGGGAAATTAAAGATACATTGTTATCTATTTCAGTTCATTAAAGTAGGCGATGTGCTTATTTATCAGGAATTGTGGACTCCGGTTAAATCTGGTCTCTGAGGTCTAGACTCAGATCTGATATAATCATGAATGGGTGGAGATTAGGTTAAGGGTCTTGAACTTCCTTGTAAAAAAACTGACACAATTTATGCCAACAGTCGTTATTGTTTAGAGCTGACAGTTGTGTACAGGTTTTTTCCAACGGTACACAGAATCTGACTCTGTCACCAATATTCTGAAAGCGACAATCAAACACCAGATCTGCAAAACCATACGCTAATTCTCGGCTTTTGACTCAGTTTTCAATTCATAAAACACTTTTTGCAAAACACAACACACAATTCGCTATGTAACACATAAAATTAACAAAATGAATATTATGGCAAAGGTGTTTGCTTTTGAGATGTGTTTGTGATATTTTGAATGCAGTGCTT
This sequence comes from Sinocyclocheilus anophthalmus, assembly GCA_018155175.1. Taxonomy (NCBI): domain Eukaryota; kingdom Metazoa; phylum Chordata; class Actinopteri; order Cypriniformes; family Cyprinidae; genus Sinocyclocheilus; species Sinocyclocheilus anophthalmus. The sequence goes on from JADLZN010011469.1 coordinate 60,906, forward strand.
CATTTTGCAAGAGATGTGAGGTATTTAGCATTTTGTGTGTGCAATTCTTGGATTTGTGTGTAAAGTTTTGAAAAGAAGAGCCAAAGTTTTGAAAATGTGTGTAAGCAGTTGAAAAAAAAGGTAAATGAGCAATAGACTGGGAATCAGTGTGTTTCTCAGGTGAACCTGATACTGACGGCCTCTGCTAACACTAGCAAATCTATTCCCAGCCTAGGATCATAGATCCCCCCCCCCCCCATCCTAAACTAGAGGAGGCTAAATATAGAGGAGTAGAGGAGTCCCAACTAAAACTAGAGGAGTACAAACCAGTGAAGAACCAGGGTTGGTTGAATAAACCTGCTGGTTTGTGCCAGTTCTTCAGAAACTACCTTCATTCAGTACCTCTTCATCCTTGGACTCGTCCTCCAGGAAGGGGTTAAAGGTCACAGGCCGGTGGCGGGAATGAGCGGATGGAGCCGGAGCCGGAGCCGGAGGAAGACGAGACCAAGGACCCGGATCAACCAGCTTCATCCAGGGATGTTCCTTACAGACAGTGCTTTGAGACGAGACTGAAACCAGAACGAGAAAAACACACAAGACACAATAAAACATGCATTTCAACTGGTACAAATTTCAGATTTCATGACTGAATGTAAAGGTGTCATATCATGAAAATCTGACTTTTCCAGGTTTTAAGAGCTATAATCAGGGTCCCAGGCATTACCAAACCAAGGAAATGTGAAAAAGATTAACCCAGTAAATTTGTTTGGTAAGACATCCGATTTTAGCTCACTTGGGAGTGTCAAGGGCGGATCTCATTATAATATTACCACCTCTTAATCTGTAAGTTTCCACCCACAGCACCGCCATTTTGATTTTGCAAGCGACAACGGTGCAACGTTACCAGTGCTAATGCCATGGCGAAAGTTTGAGCAAAACATGCTAACTGTTCTGCCTTTGGCTGCACAGACGAGCACAAAACACTATTTAGAGTCCCAGCCTCAGAGGAGACAACAGAGCAGTGGATTTATTGATTAATTTACTGTATATTGCTGCTGGCACACATATCTAAAATAAACATGCAATTTATTTCCCAGATGTTTACCTTCACAGACACAACCAACTGTGTTTTTGTAACTTATGCATGTTTTTAACATAAACTCGTGTGTGAAAGAGAACTTAGTTTAGCACTCACATGCTGTGACAGCAGCTTTCTGTCCGTGGATTGATGTGTGCGCTCAGGAAACCGTATATCAGAAGTTTAAACTGATATGGTTTAAAACGCATTATTTCAGTGTGATAAACATGATAATCAGATCCAAAACAGATGTTTTTTTAGCAGGTACTAATGATGTCTGGTTCGCGAACGAATCGTTCGATTTAACCGGTTCTTCTTAGTGAACCGGTCGAACCAGTTCACCAAATCGGACTGAATCGTTTGAAACGGTTCGCATCTCCAGTAAGCATAATCCACAAATTACTTAAGTTATTCACTTTTTAACGTGGCTGGCACTCCCTCTGAGTCGAAAATAAACCAATATCCCGGAGTTATTCATTTACTCAAAAAGTACACTGAGTGAACTGCTGCTAAACACGAGCGGAGCAGCATGTGTGCAGCGTGCCTGGTAACGAAGCATACACATCACGGTAACACCGTGTTTACACTGGACGCGACAGTTGTCGTGTCGTGCCGTGCCGCAACAGCTAAAGTCTATCTACACTGGACACGACAAAGCAACCATTGAAAATCATTTGAAATTTCTGTCAGTTTTGGATCACCGGTACACCAACGAGAAACTGTTCTTTGGACACGTCCGATTGAGAACCAATAGCTGATGATACTGGACATTCTGCGTGATCCGTGTGAGTACCGAACAGTAAATGATTGCAAACATGACTAAGGCCACAGCAGTCTGAAGCGAAATGGTTTTTGGGACACTCATTCTGTGCTAAGTTATGAGCGCGGCGTAAAAGAGGACTGAATGAAGGCAATCTTGGGAAACGTTAGTTTATTAATAACAAATGAATCGCAATGGAAATGTATAGTAAGTGATTCTGGTTTCTGACGCTGATGCATAATTTATTTACTTTATATCTCAAGACTTAAATCATGTTGCGCCACCCCCAGCCCTTTCACTGCAGTTCTTATTTGGGGTGCTTAGTTGCAAAACTAATTGTAAACATTTTCGATCATGATTACGATGTTTCACTGACGAAGTTATGATTAATGAGTATTATTTGGCCATGTGATTTTTATCCCGGCAGGGATGATAGACTTATATCATTACGTCAAATGATCATTACGTCTAGGCGTTAAAAGAACCGTGAACCTGTTGCGGGAAAAAGCACAAATTCCCTCACTAGCAGGTACGAGCTTGCGTTTAAATTTTTGTTTTTTTGGGGGCCGGGCAGATTTTCTGCAAAAGGGGGGGAAGCAGTAGGTCATTGCTTTAAAGAGTGTTTCAGCGTGTTTCTACTTCTTCTCAAAATAGGCATTTTCAAAATGATCTAATAAATTATCTGTGAGTCTTTTGAGCTGAAACTTCACAGACACATTCGGGGGACACCAGATACTTATATTATATATTGTAAAAAAGGGCATAATATGTCTCCTTTAAAACAGCAAGGTAAACCATCACTGTAATAATAACCTATTTAAAAATTAAAATATACTGTATAAAACCATTATATATAACAGTTACAGAAATAACAAATGAACAAATCTGAGAAAAATTTATTTGTTTTGTGAGTACTTATTTGAACAAGACATTGAAAACAAGGTGAAGCACATGATGTAGAGCCATATGAATAAAATAAACAATAAAATTAAGCTAGCATCACTGTAACAATGCTATATTCAGATTCAATGAAATAAGAAGTCACATCAACCTAAAAAATGGCTTTGTACAGATATGACTTTATATAGTTTTAAATTATTCAGTATTATGTATTTCATGTTTTCAGTTCTATTCATATGAACACTCACGAAAAAACAATAAAACGATGAACAAACTCTGCTAATCTTTAGTAAATGTGATGACAACTATTGAAAACAGTGTATGTAAAACTGGCAAAAAGTCAATCAATATAACATGATTCATTGCCCAGTACATGCTGGGAAGAGAGTGAATGGGACTGAACAGAAAAGCTTTTGCCTGTTTGAATTCAAATAAATGCATTAATCATTAATTATCACCAAACAGCTACTGGAAACACATAAGTTGAATGTAGAGCTGAAGCAGTCTGTTTTATGATGTTTACACTGTAACAATAGTAAGTGTAACATACATGTGTAACATGTATGTGTAACACGTGTAACAGAGATGAAGATTCTAACCGTTGTCAGGGCGATGATCCGGTGATCTGGGGGTGGGGCGAGGAGGTTCCTGAGGCTCCGCCCTCTTTCTGGGAGCATGTTTGGGAGGTTCTTGGATGTCAGTCTCTGATGAGGTGGAGAGACGTCCATCATTCATTTTGTCTTCATCTGTCTCACTCCTGTCTCCCTCCATCTCACTCCTGTCTCCATCCGTCTCACTCCTGTCTCCATCCGTCTCACTCCTGTCTCCATCCGTCTCACTCCTGTCTCCTTCCATCTCACTCCTGTCTCCATCCGTCTCCGTCCGTCTCACTCCTGTCTCCGTCCTTCTCACTGGTGTCGTTCTGTGAGTATTGATCTGCGGGCCGGTTGTGATTAGAAGCAGGTTTGCAGGGATAACTGCACTGCAGTGAACCCGTCTCACTGTCTACTGTGAAAGAGATCGGCAGCAGAGAGCGACGACAGCGACTGCATCTGAAACAGACCGGCAGACGATCGGGACAGTGAGTGTGAGAGACAGTTTGTATGAGTATGTACAGGTTTATCTATACCTGTGAGGGTCAAATGTCCTCACTTATATACTGAAATATCACGACAAACGACAAGGAATATTTGACTGGTCTTCACTAGTTAAAGGTTTCTGTGATGGTTATGTTTAGGGGTCGGGTTAGGTCATAAAAATATCACTAATCTGATATAAAAACAGTGGAAGTCATGGAAGTCTATATGCAATGTTTTCACTAATACAGTGAAAACCAAAGTTGTTATTAGAAGAGAGTGTGTGGTCGTGTTGTGTGTTTGTGACAGTGTGTGTGTGTGTGAGTGTGTGTTTTACCTGAAGCAGGAGCGGTGATACAGGTGTCCCTTCACCAAAACCCTCTGAATGAGATGAACACGCGTGTGACAGACACTACAGACTCTTTTATCTGACGATCTGACCACATCTGATGAGAACTGAGAGAATGAGAGCAGAATGATGAGTTATCAGACAGACAGAAATGCAGACAGATGGACAGACAGACGGGTGAAGAGATGGACAGACAGAAGGACAGGCAGCCAAACAACAAAAACAACAAACAACAACAACAACAAAAAACGGACCCACAGTAGACGATAGATACCCGAGTGTGTGTCTGTTCTTGTCTTTTGGTGCTGCTGGATTCATTGTTCACAGGAATCTTCTGACTGACTGATGAAAATACAGAGAGTATCTTCAAATTTCAGCTCTAATAAATCATGATGAACATGCAAATTCTTTAACGGTCAATGGTCTCTCATGATCAGTACCGTGAGAGTTTCCTCTGAAGACACAGTAGATCTGAGAGACATAAGTGATGATGGACAGTAGATCCGGCTCCTCCACAGACACCAGCTCATCCGGATCTAAAAGAGCAGGAATTCCCAGCTCAACTACGCAGGCAAACGCCGGATGAAGAGGCAACAAACATACAGTGTGTACGGAAAGTATTTAGACCCCCTTAAATGTTTCACTCTTTGTTATATTGCAGACATTTGCTAAAATCATTTAAGTTCATTTTTTCCGCATTAATGTACACACAGCACCCCATATGACAGAAAAACACAGAATTGTTGAATTTTTTGCAGATTTATTAAAAAATAAAAATTGAAATATAACATGGTCCTAAGTATTAAGACCCTTTGCTGTGACGCTCATATATTTAACTCAGGTACTGTCCATTTCTTCTGATATCCTTGAGATGGTTCTACACCTTCATTGAGTCCAGCTGTGTTTGATTATACATATTGGACTTGATTAGGAAAGCCACACAACTGTCTATATAAGACCTTACAGCTCACAGTGTGTGTCAGAGCAAATGAGAATCATGAGGTCAAAGGTACTGCCTGAAGAGCTCAGAGACAGAAGGCACAGATCTGACCAAGGTTACAAAAAAAAATTCTGCTGCACTTACGGTTCCTAAGAGCACAGTGGCCTCCATAAATCTTAAATGGAAGACGTTTGGGACGACCAGAACCCTTCCTAGAGCTGGCCGTCCGGCAAACTGAGCTATCGGGGGAGAGAGCCTTGGTGAGAGAGGTAAAGAAGAACCAAAGATCACTGTGGCTGAGCTCCAGAGATGCAGTCGGGAGATGGGAGAAAGTTTAGAAAGTCAACCATCACTGCAGCCCACCACCACTCGGGGCTTTATGGCAGAGTGACCCGACGGAAGCCTCTCCTCAGTGCAAGACACATGAAAGCCCACATGGAGTTTGCTAAAAAAAAAACACCTGAAGAACTCCAAAATGGTGAGAAATAAGATTATCTGGTCCGATGAGACCAAGATAGAACATTTTGGCCTTAATTCTAAACGGTATGTATGGAGAAAACCAGGCACTCATTACCTGTCCAATACAGTCCCAACAGTGGCAGCATCATGCTGTGGGGGTGTTTTTCAGCTGCAGGGACAGGACGACTGGTTGCAATCGAGGGAAAGATGAATGCGGCCAAGTACAGGGATATCATGGACGAAAACCTTCTCAAGGAGTGCTCAGGACCTCAGACTGGGCCGAAGGTTACCTTCCAACAAGACAATGACCCTAAGAACACAGCTAAAATAACGAACGAAGGAGTGGCTTCACAACAACTCTCTGATTGTTCTTGAATGGCCCAGCCAGAGCCCTGACTTAAACCCAATTGAGCTTCTCTGGAGAGACCTAAAAATGGCTGTCCACCAACGTGTACCATCCAACCTGACAGAACTGGAGAGGATCTGCAGGAGGAATGGCAGAGGATCCCCAAATCAGGTGTGAAAAACTTGTTGCATCTTCCCAAAAAGACTCATGGCTGTATTAGATCAAAAGGGTGCTTCTACTAAATAATGAGCAAAGGGTCTGAATACTTAGGGACCATGTGATATTTCAGTTTTTCAAAAATGTCAACAATTCTGTGTTTTTCTGTCATATGGGGTGCTGTGTGTACATTAATTAGGAAAAAAAATTTACTTAAATGATTTTAGCAAATGGCTGCAATATAACAGAGGGAAAAATTTAAGGGGGTCTGAAAACTTTCCATACCCACTGTATATATAGGATGCTACTCTGAGTTGACTTCCTAAAAGATTAAGCATAACCTAGACTCATTCACCCTGAACACATAGAGTTAGAAATTATAGTTATAGTTAGAGATTATATTTAGACATTATAGAGATTGTACAGGTGAGATTGCATTTTAATTTTCACATTTTTAACTTCCCTCCATTCCTTCATCTGGGATGTGCATCATTGCTTATGAAAATTTTAATCAGGGCAAATGACAGCGCTCTCCCAGCTGGTTTAGGTGCCGAGATCTGTATTTATTCAAACATTACAAAGCTTTGTTTTCACTCTAAAATATTTTATTTGAATTAAAGCAGGGGATAAAAGACAACCATTTAGGCTATCTGCCTTCCTCAGTGTGACAATTATTTGTTTCTCAGTGATTATAATAAATTACATTATCATGCTCAACATCAGTTGATCATAATGGACTAATCCAGACTCCACTTTAACATCAAAGACTAATTAATGACTAACTAATTAATAAAATGCCTCTCTTTGTAAAAGTTTTTTTTAATCATTAATATCTCTACCAGAGCGAAAAACATTAATTTTCTCAATTCCTATACTCTTAAGTTGTTCAATATCATGATTACAATCAATAAAAAGTCTAGCAATCGGGGAAGTAACATTATGTCTACAAATAGCTGATTTATGTTCACTTACTCTGATTCTCAATGACTGTTCTTGTCATTTAGTGAGAATGTCATTAAATGAAAATGGTTGTTTTGTTTCCTTTGATCATTATTTAATAACTGAATTCTTTTTGATTTCTTCACTTTGTCAAACCCTGACTGCATCCAAGTTTGTGGGTATCCTCTTGAAATAAAACGATGACTAATTTCAACTAATTTTATCAGGCAGCTAACACAACCAAACAAATGACAACACTGAACAAAGAGCTGAGAAGGCATAAATGAGTTATTAAAGAGTTAATGGACAGAACAGGTGAACAAACCCAGTAATAAGTGAACAAACAGGTAAATGCTAGGGAACTAGGTCAAGGTACATGTGTTAGGGAAACAGAGCCAAAGCAAAACACCAAGAACACAATGTAATCCTGACAGCAGCGATAACAATGCAGTCTCTTGTTTTATTTTAGATGAAGGCTTACACTGCCCCCCCACCACGCCACCCCCCCCCCCGCCCACCCCCCCCCCCCTGTGAATATGTTGACAACACACAAAATATGCATATTTTGCATGGATGTCTAAACATGTCCAGATGGCTTAAATACTCTTTTTAAAAATACGGATTCTATTTTACACAGAATGACAGATTTTCTATTAAATGAGAAATACAACATTTGCTAAGTCATACGAAAACACAGACTTTAACTACTGAGAAAACAAGAGACTAAACATAAGAACAATCTACCAATGAATACAGGAATATCAAAAGAAAGAAATTTAGACAAAGATACTCAATTTATTAAACATTTCAGTTTGGTTGGATAGATAGATAGATAGATAGATAGATAGATAGATAGATAGATAGATAGATAGATAGATAGATAGATAGATAGATAGATAGAAAGATAAATGTTCTTTGTAACAGGATACAACTGAAACAACATTTGTCAAATAAAAGTGGTGAATACCGTAAATAGAAATGGATTAATAGACATAGAGGTTCTGCTTTGTGTGGATACACATGACTTTACACAAAAAATATCAAAATCACAGTTTGAAATGTACGTGATCTACATCTGCATTTAATATTCTACCTGACTGCTGCTGATTCAGTGTTGTCACATGGATGTAGATGATCATTTCCAGCTGTTCTGCTGTATGGCAGTGTTTCATACTGATCTTGAGTTCTGTTCTTAATTCGGAACATAGCAGTGAGGATGATGATGACGGGTATGAAGTTGAAGATGATGATGCTCCCAGCAAACACCATCTTAAACAGTAACGTTTCTCTCAGGATGGCTTTATCAGCTGTTTATAAAGTTGGAAGCAGCTTTGTTACTCTGCAGGGTCCTTCCTTCTTCCATCTTTTTTCTATCGCCCTTTTATTCTTCTCTATTTGACCTTTTAACTCTTCACTTTTTCATAACTTTCTAATTTTTACTCTCCTGTTGTCTTCTCTCCTCCTCTCTCTGCCTCCTCTGTACGTGAGCAGCTGCGGCATTAAAAGCTCCATCCGCAGCAGCAGCACCAGCAAGTCCACCAGCAGCTCCAGCAACAGCAGCTCCACCAGCAGCTCCGGCAGCAGCTCCAGCAACAGCTGCAACACCAGCAGCTCCAGCAAGAACAGCACCAAAAGGTGTCATCCACACGCTCCGCACAAGCTGCACCAAAGATAAAAATTTTACGAATTTTCTCTTGTGCTTTTCTCCTCTCTTCTTCTATCCGTCTCCTCTCTTCCTCTCTCTGTCTCATTTCTTTCTTTTCCTTCTTCCTCAGTCTGTCTCTTTCTTTCCTCTTGTCTGAATCTCTGAGCATCTTCAAACATCTGATTACTGTAATGTCCTCCTCCGTTCTGCTCTATCATAGTGTTAGACTTCTGCTCTAGATCACTGACCTGCTTTCTGTTATTCTGATCTTTATTGTTGAAGACCTGATATCTGCCGCCGCACTGCTGTACTGCACATCTTACAACATAGTTCTCCTCGATGAGTTCCTCGATGGGATTTTCTTCCAGCAGATCTCCATGAGTGAAGAGAATGATGGAATATTTTAACACCTCCTGACCAAACATCATCTCAATCATCTGAGGAATCTGCTGCTCCTGCTCAGTGATCCTCACATTCACATTAAACACAATGAGAAAAGCATGAGGTCCAGGACTGGATAAATACCCACTACAAAAAAAAAGAAAACATTCTTATCTATCTCTGTCATTGACTCCTCATTTTTTAATAATAATATCCAGGAGTATCGACACCTACACTGATCTGCTAACAGTGGCTTGAGCAGCTAGCTTCACTGGTAAGTGATCTCATCCTACTCAGATCCGAACTCTTTCTGTCCCAGTATTGTCTTTCCACATGCACTTTTCCCTACACCAGTTTCACCCAGCAGCACAATCCTTATGGATGAGAGACTGACAGCAAGATTCCTTGCGTCGGATGTTTTTGACACTTTAGGGTAAGAAATGGCAACCCAATTACTATTTACCTCACAACCGTGTATTTAACATGCTAAACTAACTTTACCACTATAACAAACGTATAGCCAATCTTGATGAACATGTAAACTCCGAAGAAACAGCCCTTACTGATATCATTCACAACCGCTTAAATACATCACATGAAACAAATAGACTGTCACAGCTATATGCTATTAAAACGGCTCACCTACAATGAACACTTTCGAGACCAAACTGCCAAACCCGCAAGCAAGCCACACACAATCACTCTTTCTAAATAGAAAAGACTAGAGACTTGTCATCAACAATCCTAATATCGTCTACACTGCAAAAGACATTAGAGACTTTATACAAAACTAAATAATCATATGACTCAAACTACAATAGGTTCTTCTGCAATCATAATAAATGCCCAATCATAACAAATAATTATTATTTAGAACTCTACAAATGGATACGAACAAATTCACGCAACCAAAACAATATAAGAACTCTAATCTAACCTTCGATACCCGGTTTGTCATTGTATCGAATAACAATACTCTCCAATACTAACAAAACATAACAAATCGCCATAGTAGGCTATCAATCTTGCAACATAGAGGAACGCAATAAAACTACCTTACCCATATGTGGACAGAGGGAACAATCACCTGGCAAAACAAAAACTAGAACTTATCACAACTTAAAACCTGGAAAACTTATCCCTTCACGGGGGGGATACAACATCTTATGCCAATATTTCTATACCATCCAAAAGATGCTAACAAAACATGAAAAAATTGCGTTTGTTGTGTTACCTCATTTGTTAAGTTAGTTATTGGGATAAACTCGTAAATTGCTAACACATAAAAAAAATCACAGATTCAATCGTACAACATACGCTGATATGTACATGAACCTACCTGAGAATACTGTTTTTTAGAAATTCAAAAACTTTAAACAAACCAGATCTACCGTAAACGATGTTATCTCGATGCTCTGTATTCTTAATCATACATTTGATCTAGTTTGATGTAGGCCATTTTTGCGTATTGGCTGTATGTATTATTATTTTATTTGAAGGGTATCGTTTACCGGAGTGTCTATTACCATAAGGGCGAAGACTCGCCTTGGGTTCACAGAACACAAAACAAAAAAAAAAAAAAATAAATAATACTCGTCATTAATGCTCAATGTAAACCAGCACTGTCCGGATTACCAAAAAAATAGTTACAAAAACACACCCCCAAAGATGTGCATCAACCGTTACAATGACACCGTTAAAACACAGACACATATACAGAAATCATGAAGTAGTATTCCTCAAGATCTGAACAAGAGCAAAGAAAAATGACATTCAAGTTATAATCTATTTAGCTCGGCAAGACAAAAAGGATAAACGCAGAAGAAATGTGAACATGAATCTTAAGAATGAGATGTAGCTTGCAGACGGGTGGGGCAGCAACAGGTATTTATCTTTTACGGTTGTGTCATTAGTTTAAAGATCAAAGTTAAGTCCAGATGAAATCATAGTAATGTCATGTATATAGGAAAGAAATTCCGTCTCTGACTAAAATATGATTATAATAAAGAAAAGACGGTCGTACAAGGGATGAACTCAGAACAAGAGCAGAGGAAAGGTCTTTTTGACACTTAATTGAAAGACTTAGAAAGTTAAAAAAATACAAATATATATGTCTATATCTAATTACACACAGATCTAAGCGACTCACTTCACGCCCCGCATGCAAAGTATAAAAGGCAGTCCATCTTACACCTACAGTGAAATAAATACTGTTCAAGCCACTAGACCAAATAGGTATATTGGGCGTTATAAAACATGTTCAAATCTTTAAAAGCCACACAAGAAGCGATGATAATATAAATAACTTATTTGGGGGGGGAATTACCTTGTCAATATCTAAATTACTTAATTCATTTTTTCTACACTATACTTTTTGGCCAGCATAAATAGAGTTAAGCTGTCACCACAATATTATTATTTTATTGCCGTTTTTATAATTCATACAAATCAAAGCAAAATAAAACATTCTCATACTCTCGTGGGTGCCCCTGGTGTCAGTTCTGTGTGTCGCAATAGCTATTGCAAAACTGCTTAAATCTGTGAGGCCTCATAATATTCTTTAAGAAACTATAAGTACTAATAAAGCAGACAAAATGGTATATATTACTAATGATCCTAAAGTTAAATTGTCTGTTTAAATATTTTGTAATACTTAAATTGAGTATCTCCCATTGTTAACAGTTGTATTCAGACTTCGGGCTATACTTGCCGAGTTCTAGTAGTTGTCAAACTCACATGGTTGAGTCCGGTCACAAGTCTAGCTGAGCATAGTTGCTTACAGCTAGATACTTCAGATTGCCGCGTAATTGTGTTTTGGGGGGGGGGGGGGGGGGGTACCCCTTTTAGGTGCTAATACAAGATGTTTATGGCAGCATATACACAAGTTTCTTATTTTTAATGCTTCCAGTATAGCGGTCTAGTTCCTCACTTAAAAAAATGAAATCTAAATCTTTACTTTGACTCTTCACTTCTCATCATTTAACTAATGTGCATTCTAGTTGAACATACAACAGATGTACTATTTTCATAAAAAAGAATCTCACGTGCAAACTTTGAATGGGAGGAAAGCATGTAGTTGTATACTACCGTATTTAAATGGTTTGGAGTCTATTTTAACAATGAATTCTGGGGGGGGATCTGTTTACAGTACAAATATATATCATGCATTTCATCTGTTGTTTATAGCTGATATTGAATAAGCATGATGTTTCTTCTGAGTCAGCACATTGCAGCCTATAGAATGAGTCTGAAGACATAGTGACACTGAAGACTGGTGAGGTAATGAGCTGAGATATCATGCTAGTGGGTGATCACAAGAAATAAATTACAGTTACAGATATTCACATAGACAAACAAGTTCTCGATTTTATTTGGTATATAAGTTCATCAATGTTATTGTTTTAGCATTTTTTTTGTTGGTTTGTTTGGGTTTTTACAATAATATGGAGGGCTTATGGTGGGTATACAGGACTGTCTTGTTCAAAGATGGCAAAAAATCCTACTGACCAGCGTCCCAAGACTTTTGAACAGTAAATTACAGTTAGGATGTTCCGTGGCCCGCATTTCAGTAATACTGTGGCATTATTATAATATAGTCCATACCTAAAAAAAAAAAAAAAAAAAAAAAGAACAAACACGAGGAAAAGAGTAACAAAAAACTAGATACTGGTGTGCCTGTTCCCTAAATACTGAGGACAAATAATATGTTTTCTAAGGGATCTAGAATAAAATCGAATTGTGATTTAACCAAATAATAGCAAGGTAAGCTAAATAATGTCACAAAACTATGGACAATTGATAGTACCCAGGATATCGAAGTCCAGTAACGGAGGCAGAGGGGCTTTTTTCATGTCATTTTACTCTTAAAAATTCTGGAATAGCCTTCCTGATAATGTTTGGGGCTTAGACACACTCTCTCTGTTTAAAGTCTAGATTAAAAATACATATTTTTTAGCTAAGCATTCACATAGTCACATTTCAGTTAGCTCCAGGATGAAAGGTAATAAATGCAACATGATCATAAACATCCTTTGGCCTGAATGAATAATAACCACAAGCTTCAATGGCTCCGCTAATCCTCTTGCTCGCTTTACTTTTGTCTCCTTGTTTGGGTTTTCACTCTTGCCTGTTTTCTTTTTCTCTTTTTCCTTTCCCTCTTCACCTTTTTCCCTGGTATTCTATATCTCTCAGGTTGTGGTGCCTTTTCCGACTCTCTTTCCCTTCCCGTGTTCTATCCCTCCCTCTTTCACCAGGTTGTGCCCTAGTCTGTTTTGCCTGAAATAATATGAACAACAGACGCCTATGCTAATCCTGTCTCGCTTTTGGTTTTTCCTCTTCCTTCTTTTTTCTTTTCCTGTTTCTAACATGCATATACTCATCTATTTCTTTTTTTCTCCTATTTTCCCCCCCCTTCTGTTTCTTTTTTCCTGTTTCTAATCCTCTTCTATCTCATTTTTCCCTGTTTAACTATCTATTTCCCAGTCCGCTCAATGTTGGCCACAATGCACTGCGATTTGAAGGATTGATCCAATGTTACTACAGCTTGGATCCAGCCTCACTTGTGACTTCAGATGATGCCAACACTCATGAAGACTCAGATGATGGCAACTATAGATGGACATATAAACCTGACAAATATTATGTATTGTAATCATTGCCTTAAAGCATAAGTTTGGTGATTTTCAACCCGATTTGTATTGTTACTATGATGGTAATATATGTGAACCAATAATGTTTAATCTTTCTCTTGAGTTCCATGAGATATCCCCATTTATTTGTGAGCCAAATAATGTTTTGCATCATCCGAATATTGTTCATTTACATATTAAAGACTTTGTGACAATATAAAGTGGATTTAAATTCACCAAACTTACCTTTTAATGTTTGTCTGTTTAACTGAACATGACTTTGAGCACAACTTGTATTATCTTAGAGTTATTGACATATGGACATTCATTTGTTGCCAGAAGATGCTCCCCAGTGGGTCACAGTCACCTCTGGCTGTGTAAAGGATATTTTTGATTGTAACCTTGAAACATGCATTTTCTAAAGCTGCTTTGATTGTGAAAAGCACTGTATCCTTACAAAAGTTAACCATGTTTTTACTATGGTAAAACTAGTAAACATGAGGTAGTCAGGTTTTTTTCTCTACAATAGTTGTTTTTGATATCATGGTATGGACTGATAGTAATATGTTTGGTAACTGTTGCATGTTACTTTTATATTTTATTAACAGTTCTATTTTGACCGCCTATAGGTAGGTGTTTTTTTGTTTTAGTTGTTGTGTTTTTTTAAACTTCCATAATATTTGAGAGGAGGGGGGCCGACAAGTGTAATTTCGCTTAGGGGCACCTATCTTGGCCATGTGGCAGATGTTTCGCCTGTAGATCATGCTTTTTAAAGAAGTCCTGCTTCATGCTACTGCTACACCAGCGCTTGCATTTAATTTACATTCAAAGATACAAGGCAAAAAGCCTTTAAAAAAAATAATAGATAACGTTGTTGAAGCAGCAAATCATCATATTAGCATGATTGTCGGAAGGATCATGTTACCTGAAGACCGAGTAATGGATAGCTGAAATTTTAGCTTTGATCATGCAGTAAAATAGCATTTCATTTTAAAATATATTCAATAAATCAGTTATTTTAAATAGTAAAAATATTTCTAAATATTACTGCTTTTGCTGTTCTGTATCTTTGGCTCAAATAAATGGGCAGGACAATTGGTGAGCGAAGATAAGTCTTTATAACAAGACATTAATCTTACTGTTAAAACAAAATGAAAGGTTAAAGTATATTATGCAGCCACAAATAACCAAATACCCAGCTGCTGTGATGTATGTATATATCAAGAGTAACTAACAACGACAACAACAACAAAAATAGAATTCATTCACTTAAGGATTTATCTATATTTAATTTAGAATTTAGTGTTTGATAACTATATTCAAATAATATAGGGCTATGATTTCGCTACTTGTCCTAGCTTTGGGGTCACGCGGTAGCTAAATATGACATTTATTGTAATGGGTTTATGTGAAGAATGTTTTAAGTTCACCTAAATTAGAAGTTGTTATTTTTTTAAAAGTCTAATAAATGTTAAAATACCTGCTTCAATTATACGCAGATGTTGAAATATGGCTATAGTCAGGTTCAATATGCAATTAGGGGGTGGGGGGAGTTAAAAAAAAGAAAGAAAGGACATGTTCTAGGAGGAGGCATCAGATAAGTAGCTCGTTAGCTGGTCAAGGGATGCTCATCAAGTCACTCACCCGGCAACGTCATCAAACGTGCAGCACCAGCAGGCGGTGTCCCTCCAATCACACTCGGCTTCCCCAATCACCACCACACCCACCGGCAGTCTTTCGGACATTACGTGCCGCTGATAGCAACGTCTTTCCCTCACCTTCACGAGGCGCTCCTTATGTCTACAGGACCTTTATCCTTCACTCTCCAATCCCACGTCCGCTTGGCCTCACTCAGGCCTCATAAGTGGATCTGGAAAAACAGTCAAAGCACCACACGGGAATATGGTACACAGTCAAAAAACTCACCGTCGCTAATGTAAGCCTGACTCGCTTTACTATTTGTTTACTAAATAAAACACTGTGTTTACCTTGACCATCGAGATGCTCATAAAAACCGCCTCCAGGCCCCCGCTCTTGGTTCTCCACCAGCTTTCAACTGGCTCCTTTCGATCTATTCCTTGCAAAAAGAAAAGACAGCTCAGATCACGGCAGTTATACCATCAGCTTATAAGAGACTTGAAAACCTTTAGCTAGTGCCTAATACTCATGTCATCAGTCCGCTGTCTTCAACTCTTAAGGCACTACTTGCCCATCGCTGTCAATAAATCAAAGCTGGCTGTTGTTGTTGCAGCTTACCTCTGTGGTCTGGCCTGTTTTTTGACAGAAGATGGATCCTTGAAAAATATTCAACAGAGGATCATGTCAACGCCCTCTTCCAGCTACCTCATCCTGACCACTTCACCAGTCGTACATAGCTGGAGAAACTGGTACAATCACCCTCATGTGGCTCCGCCACACCGGATCACACCCTCCTGGTCTGCCCTGTAATTCCCTGGCATGGCATTTCGCTGTCTATCCTTCTTGCCCATTCAGGATTCAGGTGATACTGTTGAGTGTTGAGTGGTTTCCTCTTACTTCTGGCGCCGAGCTCCTGGAACACTCATCGTATCTACATTAACCTGGTGTTTTCGATGCTGATGGCCTTTTAGCTAATCACTTCAATGTAATGTATTCGGCTCCTCCACTGAGTGTTTATCAGGTCCCAGGTTGTGATCAGGCTTGCTTCAGCCTAGTGATTACACCTTTCACATTATTCCGCTAGCTGGGTGCTATGCAACTAGGCGGCTCTGGGAAATGAACCGCTTCGCATCTTGGAGTGGCATATCCGTGCAAGGGTCTGGATCCACTCTATTCCCCCCCCACTGCTCATGGCCGATATTATGACGAACAATGTGGGTTGGAGAATTCATGGGCAAACAGCAGCTGCTATGATTTCTCACGGCGACTCTCTTTCCTGCAGGCAGTCACTACCGGCTAGCAAACAGAAATAAAACCGTAGCTCAGCGAAGCTTCCAGGTCCTTCAAACAATTCTCGCTGTTGTGGCGCTCTCGCCAGTACCGAGAACCCATGCTAAGTGGATACAGTCCATCTTTCACGCATGGGGCGTGCGTCTCCAGTGCCACGTTCGCGGCGATATACTTCTTGGCTCAGGGCCATCATCATGCTTCACAGATGGCTGCCATATTCTCACCCTAAGTCGCCCGCACCAGTCTATGTCAACCGGGACAAGGTCTGGTTTTCCACTTAGGAATCGGGCGTCTCCTCCGCCTGCCTTGGCAAGAAATCAATAGTCCCCCTCTTTACTAGGAAAACCCTCTAGCACTCCCCGCGGCGTGAGCAACTCATTGATTGGCGAGTGGGCGGTCGGGAAGGGTAGACTCGTGTGTGTGTGTGTGTGAGTGGTGGGATTGCTGGAGAATAAAATGATTGGCGCATCAAAATAGAAATGATCTAAGTATAAAGTGTGCTGAAGACATATATATTGTTATATAGGTGTACTGTTCTGTTGTCAACACAAGGGCATAAAAGACGAACTAATATTACATTAAATGATTGAGGCGAGTAGGGCGAAGCCTGAGACATAGTTTTCTATTTATAAACACGTATTAAAGGTTGCGCAAGGTAGACAATCACAGACAAAGCTGGTTTGATTTCTGCAACACAATGGCCGAATCAAGTGATTAGTGAGAATCTACTCACCATGCGGCAGTGGGTCTTGAAAATTGGGCTTCCTCAGCCAATGCCTCCTTCCATTTTAAACAAAAATCACAAAGTGTAGAGCATGTGTGAAGGGAGTATTCATGTGTGGGTGCATATATATTTATGTGGCTTATCAGCAGATCTTAAATGAGTATTGCGATTAACTGAGTATGTCAGTTTTTAGTGATAGAGAAGGGAGCGGTGGCTGTGCTACGTCAAATGACTTCACTGGCCGACATTCTTCAACACTCTAAACTCTGAAAAAATAACAAAAAAAAAAAAGAAAAAAAAAAAAAAAAAATAG